>CM034593.1:578714-616214 GCA_020091685.1 Lutjanus erythropterus | reverse complement strand
TTGATGTGTGTTGATGTGTGTTGTGTGTGTGTTGATGTGTGTTGTGTGTGTGTTGATGTGTGTTGATGTGTGTTGATGTGTGTGTTGATGTGTGTGTTGATGTGTGGTGATGTGTGTTGATGTGTGTGTTGATGTGTGTTGATGTGTGTGTTGATGTGTGTTGATGTGTGTGTTGATGTGTGTGTTGATGTGTGTTGATGTGTGGTGATGTGTGTGTTATGTGTATGTGTTGATGTGTGTTGATGTGTGTTGATGTGTGTGTTGATGTGTGTTGATGTGTGTTGATGTGTGTGTTGATGTGTGTTGATGTGTGTTGATGTGTGTTGATGTGTGTGTTGTGTGTGTGTGATGTGTGTGTTGATGTGTGTGTGTTGATGTGTGTTGATGTGTGTTGATGTGTGTTGATGTGTGTTGATGTGTGTGTTGATGTGTGTTGATGTGTTGATGTGTGTGTTGATGTGTTGATGTGTGTTGATGTGTGTGTTGATGTGTGTGTTGATGTGTTGATGTGTGTGTTGATGTGTGTGATGTGTGTGTTGATGTGTGTTGATGTGTGTGTTGATGTGTGTTGATGTGTGTTGATGTGTGTTGATGTGTGTGTTGATGTGTGTGTTGATGTGTGTGTTGATGTGTGTTGATGTGTGTTGATGTGTGTGTTGATGTGTGTTGATGTGTGTGTTGATGTGTGTTGATGTGTGTTGATGTGTGTTGATGTGTGTGTTGATGTGTGTGTTGATGTGTGTTGATGTGTGTGTTGTGTGTGTTGATGTGTGTTGATGTGTGTGTTGATGTGTGTTGATGTGTGTTGATGTGTGTGTTGATGTATTGTGTTGTGTGTGTTGATGTGTGTGTTGATGTGTGTTGATGTGTGTGTTGATGTGTGTTGATGTGTGTTGATGTGTGTGTTGATGTGTGTGTGTTGATGTGTGTTGATGTGTGTGTTGATGTGTGTTGATGTGTGTGTTGATGTGTGTGTTGATGTGTTGATGTGTGTTGATGTGTGTTGATGTGTGTTGATGTGTGTGTGTTGATGTGTTGATGTGTGTGTTGATGTGTGTGTTGATGTGTGTTGATGTGTGTGTTGATGTGTGTGTTGATGTGTGTTTGATGTGTGTGTTGATGTGTGTGTTGATGTGTTGTGTGTGTGTGTGTTGATGTGTGTTGATGTGTGTGTTGATGTGTGTGTTGATGTGTGTGTTGATGTGTGTTGATGTGTGTTGATGTGTGTGTTGGTGTGTGTTGATGTGTGTGTTGATGTGTGTTGATGTGTGTGTTGATGTGTGTGTTGATGTGTGTTGATGTGTGTGTTTGATGTGTGTTGATGTGTGTGTTGATGTGTGTTGATGTGTGTGTGTGTGTGTGTGTTGATGTGTGTTGATGTGTGATGTGTGTTGATGTGTGTGTTGATGTGTGTTGATGTGTGTTGATGTGTGTGTTGATGTGTGTTGATGTGTTTGATGTGTGTTGATGTGTGTTGATGTGTGTGTTGATGTGTGTTGATGTGTGTGTGTTGATGTGTGTTGATGTGTGTGTTGATGTGTGTGTTGATGTGTGTTGATGTGTGTTGATGTGTGTTGATGTGTGTGTTGATGTGTGTTGATGTGTGTTGATGTGTGTTGATGTGTGTTGATGTGTGTGTTGATGTGTGTTGATGTGTGTTGATGTGTGTGTTGATGTGTGTGTTGATGTGTGTTGATGTGTGTTGATGTGTGTGTTGATGTGTGTTGATGTGTGTGTTGATGTGTGTGTTGATGTGTGTGTTGGTGTGTGTTGATGTGTGTGTTGATGTGTGTGATGTGTGTTGATGTGTGTTGATGTGTGTTGATGTGTTGTGTTGATGTGTGTTGATGTGATGTGTGTTGATGTGTGTGTGTTGATGTGTGTTGATGTGTGTGTTGATGTGTGTGATGTTGATGTGTGTGTTGATGTGTGTTGATGTGTGTGTTGATGTGTGTTGATGTGTGTTGATGTGTGTTGTGTGTGTGTGTTGATGTGTGTTGATGTGTGTGATGTGTGTGTTGATGTGTGTGTTGATGTGTGTTGATGTGTGTGTTGATGTGTGTTGATGTGTGTGTTGATGTGTGTGTTGATGTGTGTGTTGATGTGTGTTGATGTGTGTTGATGTGTGTTGATGTGTGTGTTGATGTGTGTTGATGTGTGTGTTGATGTGTGTGTTGATGTGTGTGTTGATGTGTGTGTTGATGTGTGTGTTGATGTGTTGATGTGTGTGATGTGTGTTGATGTGTTGTGTGTGTGTTGATGTGTGTTGATGTGTGTTGATGTGTGTTGATGTGTGTTGATGTGTGTTGATGTGTGTGTTGATGTGTGTTGATGTGTGTGTTGATGTGTGTGTTGATGTGTGTTGATGTGTGTGTTGATGTGTGTTGATGTGTGTTGATGTGTGTGTTGTGTGTTGATGTGTGTGATGTGTGTTGATGTGTGTTGATGTGTGTGTTGTGATGTGTGTTGATGTGTGTTTGATGTGTGTTGATGTGTGTTGATGTGTGTTGATGTGTGTTGATGTGTGTTGATGTGTGTGTTGATGTGTGTGTTGCTCACAGTCCTCGTCTCTCTGCTCTTTTAATATTTCACTTTGTCTTTTCCTGGAAAATGATTCAAACGTGTTGATGACTCATCACTCAGGGGAAATACATTTACATCAATGAACCACTGGAGGAGTATGTGTGTGTGTGTGTGTGTGTGTGTGTGTGTGTGTGTGAAAATATTTTCAATCATCTCTCTGCAGATGTTTCATGATAACTGAGGGCTGCACTTCATAATTATGTCTTTGATTAGTTGATTAATTAATCCAACGGTTAATTTATCGATTTTTTTAAATTACACAATTTAACCGTTAATTTCCCAATATTTATAATAAGAAATATAAAAGTAAAAATGTTTTAACTTTAGTTGAAGTCATTTCTCCTGTGAACAGAACATATGAAACAGTCATGTTGAGTTTATGAGGATCAATCCTCCACCCAAACATGTTCTGTGGTTCAGAGCCGCCCCTCGTCTCTGCAGGCTGAATCATCTTTTAAATGACTTCCAGTTTTCCAGCTGATTTATTCTTTGTGTGTTCTACTGATGTTTTACAGAACATTTTATTTCACAGTTAAAGAAGCTGCGTTCAGTTGTGTGTCTCTGCGTGCAGGAATGTCACTGCAGCAAATATGTAGCAACAAAACTAAGAACTACAGTTAGAACCAAGACAGGATGGAAGAAACAGAATGAAATAATCAAGTTACAGCTGCGCTGCCTTTGTGTGTAAATACACACACATCATCCGTCAAACACACAACCAGTGGCAGCTGAACTATATTAAAACTCACTGCAGTCTATGTTAACATATGAAGAGACACTTTATTTTTATTTTCTACCAAATGAGCATTTCAGCCTGATGGAACTCTCTTAGTTAAGGTTCTTCAGTTAGTGCAAATCCTTTATAATAATTATCTACCCTTCAATAAATTCAAATTCAAATTATATTTTATTTTATAATTTATGCCGAAAGACTAAAGTTAACCAAAAGTAGGACAGAGGACGGACATCTCTGTGCTCCACCTGTTTTCACGTTCAGACCTGTTTTTCAATGAGTGATCAGTCCGACAATGAATTTTCCACTAATTGATTGATGTTGATTGAGTTGATTGATTGCGTTGTTGGTGTAGATCGAGCTGTTCGCTCTCTGCTGCCACCCACAGGTTGACAGAGTGTATATCATGCTGGCTGCAGGTTCCTTCTCTTCTACTGAGAGGATCGAACGCAAAGGTTAACATGTGACCTATCAGTAACTTAAGAAGAACGTAGAAACGTTTATTGCAGATTATACATTTTACTCTTTAACTACACAATATTATCCTGCTCAAATTAATATACAGCATATATATTTACACAGTAATGAAGTCTTGTGTACTGAAGTTTTAGATCAGGGGTGGGCAGTTATTTTTCATGGGGGCCACATGAGAAACTGATCAGGCTGCTGTGGGTCACATGATATAAATCCAGCCAATACAACTACTCTAATACGTCTTCTATAAGGACACTTCTACTGTTGGTCTCCCAGTCTGAATGACCCGAGTTGAACTGTGGGATAATATTTTACTGTAATGTCCAAACTTGATGTTTTACCTGCATGATGTTTACCTGCATGATGTTTTACCTGCATGATGTTTACCTGCATGATGTTTTACCTGCATGATGTTTACCTGCATGATGTTTTACCTGTATGATGTTTACCTGTATGATGTTTACCTGTATGATGTTTTACCTGTATGATGTTTACCTGTATGATGTTTACCTGCATGATGTTTTACCTGCATGATGTTTTACCTGCATGATGTTTACCTGCATGATGTTTTACCATGATGTTTTACCTGTATGATGTTTTACCTGTGATGTTTACCTGTATGATGTTTACCTGTATGATGTTTACCTGTATGATGTTTACCTGCATGATGTTTACCTGCATGATGTTTTACCTGTATGATGTTTTACAGTGTACCATACAGGTTACAATGATATCAGCAGAAACAGCAGAAGAAAAACAACATAAACAATATGGATGAGCAGCACTGAGTGTATAAAGTTTTAGTTTGATACAAATGATACAGTTCATAGACTTTTCAAAATAATGTGGATGATATTTGTAGTTTTGTGGGTGTTTTCTCATTAGAACCTTTCAAAATAAAGGTCTGATTTAATGGTAAGCAGAATACTATTGACTGTCTTTACTAGATTTTTAATTTTTGGTATTTCCATGATGGCCCTGTGAGGCCACATGAAACCTTTCAGTGGGCACCATCCGGCCCCGAGCCACATTTTTGCCAGGTCTGTTTTAGGATGCAGGATGTGAGGCAGCGCCCTCTGTTGACCAGTGGCCACTACCGCGACCCATCTGTTGTTCACATGCTCCCAGTTCTAACAGTGATGTGTAACCAGTGAGTGAGGATGTGCGTAACATTTCACTGAAGGACTGAACCTTTTATTTTGGTCTTGTTGTTGTGCCATTAAGGTCATGATAATATTTTGGGGGCATTTTATGCCTTTAATGACAGGACAGCTGAAGGTGACAGAAATGGGGAGAGTGGGGAACGACATGCAGCAAAGGCCGTGGTGGTCTCGAACAGGACGCTGCAGAGACTCACAGGTCAGACGCTTCTACCAGCTGACTCTCAAGCTCCCGCAGAGTCATGATCATTTTTAAATCATTACTCTTATTTTGATATAAACGTGTTAAATGGCTGTGGTGTGATTTTCTGAGCTGTAGGACAGGACGTCTCTGTCTCACCATTCAGTCATTTAAACCTTTAGGACACATTAAGATTTAAATATTGGATACTGAATTTTGCAGAAAGCCATTTAGTGATTTGAATCAAATCTGGATGAAGTGTGCAGCTCTGCCTCTACATGTTGGCCGAACTCTCTGCGTCCACGCTGAGTTCACCAGATCAGACGATCCTGTGAGCGTTCCACACATGGAACAGGAACGAGGATTATCTGCATCAGACACGTTCACACATGTTGAAATACTCTGTATGTTTTGAGCTGAGCGGACCTGCAGACTCATCGATATTCATCATCCTTAATATGAAAATGGACACCTGTGATGGACGAGAGGTCAATGACTGTAGGACACACACTCATGATGGTTCCACATCACAGACCACATAAAACTCACTGATCAGGATCAGTGGGAATGTCACCACACACACCAGATCTGTGAGATTCAGACACATTTAAACCCTTGGCTGCCGACAGTCTGCAGTCTGTGAACCTGATTGGCTCAAACATTCCAGACATTCACTGCAGGTTTAACTGTCGTCTTCATGTTTCATTCTGTTCCTGCAGCTCACTGACCTCTGACCTCCTGGGTTCACACACACACCACTAACCTGCAGGCTACCTGTCTGTCTGCTCACCTGTCTGCCTGTCCACACATGTGCTGCTTCTGAGTGTGGTGTGTTCAGGACAGTCAGGAGAAACTCACCCAAAGCTCCCTGGCAGATGTCGGTCCTGGTGGCTCATGCGATGAACTCAGGGTTGAGACCAGTTCCTGATGGACGAGAGGTCAGAGACACTGAAACAAACTGAAGATTCACATTCTCTTTGCAGTAGTTTTGTGTCTCTGCAGTAGTTTTGTGTCTCTCTGCAGTAGTTTTGTGTCTCTGCAGTAGTTTGTGTCTCTTTGCAGTAGTTTTGTGTCTCTCTGCAGTAGTTCTGTGTCTGCAGTAGTTTGTGTCTCAATAGTTTTGTGTCTCTTTGCAGTAGTTTTGTGTCTCTGCAGTAGTTTTGTGTCTCTCTGCAGTAGTTTTGTGTCTCTGCAGAGTTTTGTGTCTCTGCAGTAGTTTTGTGTCTCAGTGCAGTAGTTTTGTGTCTCTCTGCAGTAGTTCTGTGTCTCTGCAGTAGTTTTGTGTCTCTGAGTTTTGTGTCTCTTTGCAGTAGTTTTGTGTCTCTGCAGTAGTTTGTGTCTCTGCAGTAGTTCTGTCTCTGCAGTAGTTTGTGTCTCTGCATGGTTTTGTGTCTCTGCAGTTGTTTGTGTCTCTCTGATGATTTTGTGTCTCTCTGCAGTAGTTTTGTGTCTCACCTGCAGTAGTTTTGTGTCTCTTTGCAGTAGTTTTGTGTCTCTGCAGTTGTTTGTGTCTCTCAGTATTTTGTGTCTCTGCAGTAGTTTGTGTCTCTGCAGTAGTTTTGTGTCTGCAGTGTTTATGTCTCTGCAGTGGTTTTGTGTCTCTGCAGTAGTTTGTGTCTCTTTGCAGTAGTTTTGTGTCTCTTTGCAGTAGTTTTGTGTCTCTGCAGTTGTTTTGTGTCTCTGCAGTAGTTTGTGTCTCTCTGCAGTAGTTTGTGTCTCTGCAGTAGTTTTGTGTCTCTGCAGAGTTTTGTGTCTCTGTAGTAGTTTGTGTCTCTGCAGAAGTTTTGTGTCTCTGCAGTAGTTTTGTGTCTCTCTGCAGTAGTTTTGTGTCTCTGCAGTAGTTTTGTGTCTCTGCAGTAGTTTTGTGTCTCTTTGCAGTAGTTTTGTGTCTCTTTGCAGTAGTTTTGTGTCTCTCTGCAGTAGTTCTGTGTCTCTGCAGTATTTTGTGTCTCTGCAATAGTTTTGTCTGTCTCTGCAGTAGTTTTGTGTCTCTCTGCAGTAGTTGTGTCTCTCTGCAGTAGTTTTGTGTCTCTTTGCAGTAGTTTGTGTCTCTGCAGTTGTTTTGTGTCTCTGCAGTAGTTTTGTGTCTCTCTGCAGTAGTTTTGTGTCTCTGCAGTAGTTTTGTGTCTCTTTGCAGTAGTTTTGTGTCTCTGCAGTAGTTTTGTGTCTCTCTGCAGTAGTTTTGTGTCTCTGCAGTAGTTTTGTGTCTCTGTAGTAGTTTTGTGTCTCTGTAGTAGTTTTACATCGGTTTCAGCTGAACTTTATTTTCTGGTTCGAGACACCAGCAGAGTCTCTCTGACTTTGAATCTTCTGTCAAACATAAATGAATAATTTGACTAATTTAAATGTAGATTTCCTGTCGGTCAGATTTTCAGTGTGTAAAACATTGTTTAATAAATACTTATTGAACACAGTAAATACTCTAAACTGATTCAGTATCTGTGTAACTTTACAAAAAGAGGTCAGTATATCTGGCTGAGGGCCTCCTGACCCTCAGGGCCACCGAGTCCACAGGGTCCAATCCATTCATCATTAGATGGTCTATTCTGGTCTAAAGTTAGTCTCCGTCCAGTCTGAGTCCACTCATTAAAACACTTTCACTGGAGTTTAGTCTGTGAAATTCCTGAAATATGTGAAACACTTAAACTGACCAAGTCTGAAACTTCCTGCAGGTCTGAATGAACCTCGACACGTCTGTGATCACCTGATTTAAAGACGTGTTACACGCTGGTCCGTCATGTGTCGTCACTTCACAGACTCACGATTCTTCAGCTGACCGACCTGATCAGACCATCAACACCTTCACTCTTCTTAGTTTTAGTTTTCACATTTGACATATTGGAGATATTTTATTAACTTGAGCTCTTCTGTCTCAGTTCAGCTTATTCCAACATGTTCAGCCATCACTCCCTCCTCTTCCTCTGCTCTCCACTTCCTGCTTCTGAACAAACTCAGAGTGACACATCTGCACGAGGACTCAGCTCAGTGTGTGTTTGTGTATGAAAAGTTTCCCCTCTCCTCCCTCTGTCAGTGTAACCAGGAACCACCTCGTAATCTGTGTGTAGTGACTCATTGCGGTGGAACGTAGGATCTCTGACGCTGTGACTCACTGTATGTTCCCATCATTCGTCCATAAAGTGTTTCTCTAACTGTGAACAGGATCCATATTAAACCTATCTGTCTGTCTGATATCTGTCTGTCTGATATCTGATATCTGTCTGTCTGATATCTGTCTGTTTGATTTCTGATATCTGTCTGTCTGATATCTGTCTGATATCTGCCTGTCTGATATCTGATATCTGTCTGTTTGATATCTGTCTGTCTGATATCTGTGTTTGATATCTGTTGTTTGATGTCTGTCTGTCTGATATCTGTCTGTCTGATATCTGTGTTTGATATCTGTCTGATATCTGTCTGTTTGATATCTGTCTGTCTGATATCTGATATCTGTCTGTTTGATATCTGTCTGTCTGATATCTGTGTTTGATATCTGTTTGTTTGATATCTGTCTGTCTGATATCTGTCTGTCTGATATCTGATATCTGTCTGTTTGATTTCTGATATCTGTCTGTCTGATATCTGATATCTGTCTGATATCTGCCTGTCTGATATCTGATATCTGTCTGTCTGATATCTGTCTGTCTGATATCTGTGTTTGATATCTGTTTGTTTGATGTCTGTCTGTCTGATATCTGTGTTTGATATCTGTCTGATATCTGTCTGTTTGACTCTGATATCTGATATCTGTCTGTTTGATATCTGAGTTTGATATCTGTCTGTCTGATATCTGTCTGTCTGATATCTGTATTTGATATCTGTCTGTCTGATATCTGATATCTGTCTGTTTGATATCTGTCTATCTGATATCTGTCTGTTTGATATCTGTCTGTCTGATATCTGTCTGTCTGATATCTAATATCTGTCTGTCTGATATCTGTGTTTGATATCTGTCTGTCTGATATCTGTCTGTCTGATATCTGTGTCTGATATCTGTCTGTTTGATATCTGTCTATCTGATATATGTCTGTTTGATATCTGTCTGTTTGATATCTGATATCTGTCTGTCTGATATCTGTCTGTCTGATATCTGTGTTTGATATCTGTTTGTTTGATATCTGTCTGTCTGATATCTGATATCTGTCTGTCTGATATCTGTCTGTCTGATATCTGATATCTGTCTGTTTGATTTCTGATATCTGTCTGTCTGATATCTGATATCTGTCTGATATCTGCCTGTCTGATATCTGATATCTGTCTGTCTGATATCTGTCTGTTTGATATCTGTCTGTCTGATATCTGTGTTTGATATCTGTTTGTTTGATGTCTGTCTGTCTGATATCTGTGTTTGATATCTGTCTGATATCTGTCTGTTTGATATCTGCCTGTCTGATATCTGATATCTGTCTGTTTGATATCTGAGTTTGATATCTGTCTGTCTGATATCTGTCTATCTGATATCTGTCTGTCTGATATCTGTATTTGATATCTGTCTGTCTGTCTGATATCTGTGTTTGATATCTGTCTGATATCTGTCTGTTTGATATCTGTGTTTGATATCTGTCTGTCTGATATCTGTGTTTGATATCTGTCTATCTGATATCTGTCTGTCTGATATCTGTCTGTCTGATATCTGTATTTGATATCTGTCTGTCTGATATCTGATATCTGTCTGTTTGATATCTGTCTATCTGATATCTGTCTGTTTGATATCTGTCTGTCTGATATCTGTCTGTCTGATATCTAATATCTGTCTGTCTGATATCTGTGTTTGATATCTGTCTGTCTGATATCTGTCTGTCTGATATCTGTGTCTGATATCTGTCTGTTTGATATCTGTCTATCTGATATATGTCTGTTTGATATCTGTCTGTTTGATATCTGATATCTGTCTGTCTGATATCTGTCTGTCTGATATCTGTGTTTGATATCTGTCTGTCTGATATCTGTCTGTCTGATATCTGTCTGTTTGATATCTGTGTTTGATAGCTGTCTGTTTGATATCTGTCTGTCTGATATCTGTGTTTGATATCTGTTTGTTTGATATCTGTCTGTCTGATATCTGATATCTGTCTGTCTGATATCTGTCTGTCTGATATCTGATATCTGTCTGTTTGATTTCTGATATCTGTCTGTCTGATATCTGTCTGATATCTGCCTGTCTGATATCTGATATCTGTCTGTCTGATATCTGTCTGTTTGATATCTGTCTGTCTGATATCTGTGTTTGATATCTGTTTGTTTGATGTCTGTCTGTCTGATATCTGTGTTTGATATCTGTCTGATATCTGTCTGTTTGATATCTGCCTGTCTGATATCTGATATCTGTCTGTTTGATATCTGAGTTTGATATCTGTCTGTCTGATATCTGTCTATCTGATATCTGTCTGTCTGATATCTGTATTTGATATCTGTCTGTCTGTCTGATATCTGTGTTTGATATCTGTCTGATATCTGTCTGTTTGATATCTGTGTTTGATATCTGTCTGTCTGATATCTGTGTTTGATATCTGTCTGTCTGATATCTGTCTGTCTGATATCTGTCTGTCTGATATCTGTCTGTTTGATATCTGTGTTTGATATCTGTCTGTCTGATATCTGTCTGTTTGATATCTGTGTTTGATATCTGTCTGTCTGTCTGATATCTGTCTGTCTGATATCTGTGTTTGATATCTGTCTGATATCTGTCTGTCTGATATCTGTGTTTGATATCTGTCTGTCTGTCTGATATCTGTCTGTTTGATATCTGTGTTTGATATCTGTCTGTCTGATATCTGTGTTTGATATCTGTCTGTCTGTCTGATATCTGTCTGTCTGATATCTGTGTTTGATATCTGTCTGATATCTGTCTGTCTGATATCTGTGTTTGATATCTGTCTGTCTGTCTGATATCTGTCTGTTTGATATCTGTCTGATATCCGTCTGTCTGATATCTGTGTTTGATATCTGTCTGTCTGTCTGATATCTGTCTGTCTGATATCTGTCTGTCTGTTTTTTTTTTTTGTCTCTCCTTCGTTTCTTTTTCTTTCAGATATCAGAAACAAACGAATCAGTCTGTTGATGTAAATATTATTATTGTTCTTTGTTTATGGGTGATTATTTGTTGTTATTATGGGATGGAGGGACACTGTATACTGTCTGTGTACAGTGTTTTCATTCACACTGATTTATAAATATATATGTTTTGAATCATGATGAACACTGATGTGTTCATGATTCTTCTTATTGTATATTTTCTTTACATATGTTGCTGCTCTCTAACTATAAATGACTGTTTTGGAAAATGAGTCAAATATCTTTACTCTTATTGTACACATTTTATTTAATTATTGATTATTGTCATTGATTGTCTGTGTGTGTTGACACAGCTGTTCTGTCTTATGAGTGGGAGAATCTGTGACATAAATAATTTCCTCTTAAGGATCAATAATGTTTTTATGATTCTGATCAGTTTGATTCTCTTTCTGGATGTTTGTGAAGAAATTAAAAAAGCAACAGAAAGCTATTAAGTTACATTACTTTAATATTGTAATACTCAGGGGTGGAAGTAACTTTTACTTTTATGAGTAGATTTTCAGGTCTGTACTTTTTATTCGTACTTAAGTATGCATTACACTGTAATCTACTCAGTTACTTTATAAATCGTAGTCGAGTACAAGTTGAATTAATATTCAAACATTTCATCTGCAGGTTAGTAACCAGCCAATCAGGTGACCTGATCACAAACGGACCAATGAAAACAAAGACATACAAACTAAACGCTGCAGCAGACGGAGGTTTGGAGTGAAGATGTTAATCATTAATCATTTATCAATAATCATTAATCACAATTAAATACATATTGATGAATATTTAATCAATAATTATGACCACCTCATCTGACTTTGTTTTGTTGAAACAGGGAACTTTATTCTGTCTCTGTTCTCACTGATGTTCTCTGTTCTCTGCAGCAGAGTCAGTTCAGCAGGTATAAGTTAAAGAAGGAACAATAAGTGCAGAACACAGGAGAACAAAGAATCTCCTCATTGATCCTCACAGCTGATCTGATCAGTTTCCTTGTTTCTACAGCTCTGATTATATTTAATTATATTTACTGTGAAAACGAAACTCAGGTCTCTTTCATGAAAAGTCAAATGTAGAAAATGAACCACAGAAATCATGTGACTCTGCGTTCATCAGCAGTTTACAAACATCTCATGATCAATTATTCAGTTTGATCACTTCTGATCAGCAGACATCAGGTGTGCAGCTGATCACTGATCAGATTTATTGACAGCTGGATAAAATGACAGATGAAATGTTGAGACGAGAAAATAAACTCAGACTACTTCAGTTCTCCGTTCTCTGTTCTAACAGGAGACGATTCATCCTCAGAGGGTTCTGTTCTCTGTTCTAACAGGAGATGATTCATCCTGAGAGGGATCTGTTCTAATCTGTTCTGCTCTGTTCTACTGTGTTCTATTTGTATCACCTACAAAACTGCAGATCAAAGGTTTGAATATTGATTGAATATTAATTGTACTCAAATATGATTTACAAAGTAACTAAGTAGATTACATAGTGCAATGTGTATTTAAATAGAAACAGACTTAAAAAGATGACTTAATTACAGTAATCTGAGTATTTGTAATTAGTTACTTCCACCTGTGCAAACTTTCCCGGTGTAACAGAGTAGTCTGTACTTCCTCTTCAATAACTTTATAAATAACTTTATAAATATTTGTATAAATATTTTTCTGAACATGTTCAGGTTCCTTTCCGCTCACAGTGAGAACATGATGACTGTAATCACAGTAGAATCCTTCATTTGACAGTAAATCTCAGTTTTCTTGTGTTTTTTTCCACCAGCTGCACTTTTTCTGCCAACCAACCAAACTCCCTCCCCCCACTGACCCCGCCCCTCCCTCCGGCCTCACCCACTCACCCAAACTAACTCTCCCATCCCGGACCCCCCGGACCCTCAGGGGCCCCGGTTCTTACCGTGGGTCTCTTCCAGGTGACCCCCCGGGTCTTGTAGGAACCCTTCCCCAGCTCGTTGAAGCCGAGCGCTTCCGGCGCCGCGGGGAACGTCGGGTCGCAGAACAGTTTTCCTGCCGCGCGGCACTGCGCGCGCAGAGTCGCGAAGTCCTGGTTCAGGTACCGCGACGCGTTCGCGTTGGTCCCGAATCCCGCGGCCAGCGCGCGCTTCTTAGCGAGGGTGGAGGCGACCCCGGACATGATGAAGAGGAGGAGGAAGAAGAGGAGTAAGATCCAGAGAGGAGGAGGAGAAGAAGAACAGAGCTGCTCTCTCCGCTGCTGCTCCTGGACTGACGGTCTCTACCAGAGGCTCAGACCTCCTCCTCTTCCTCCTCACTGAGCCTCCTCCTCTTCCTCAGACCTCCGCCCTGAAACCGGACCGCCAGAGGAGGAGTCAGTCTGTCTGTCAGACGACACAGGAGATGTTTCTGCTCGCTCTCATGTTCAAATCAAACTTTCTTTTCTTTCTTTGAGTTTGTGCTGAAAAAAGATTTGAGTCTTCAGCCTGAAACAGCGACACCTGCTGGTGTGTGGAGCTTTTTAACTCTGCACCAGCTTCTCCCAAACTTTTTCTCTGGAAACAAACTTTTTTTTTAACGTGCCCTGGAATAAAAAGATGAAAACAGGAATAAAGGAATAAAAACAGAGTAACCTGAACAGGCCTGATCAATAAATCCTGTGAAGATAATTTGTGCATACATTTTTACTGCATCATCTTAAATTATCCAGAAACATGAACAAACACGTTTAAGACTTTAGAAATGAGAAATAAATGTAGGCTGAGTTAAAATCTCATCGTTTTTATTTCCTCTCATCAAGAGAACAAAAAAAAAAAAAGGTGAAGTAACTCGCTGTGATTTTTGAGTTTAGAATCAAACTCAAAAGTTTTGAAATAACCTAAAAAAGGTTGTTGTTTTTTCTTTTTTTACCTGGTTGAGTTTTCTTCTTTAGATAAACTTGAATCTTTGCTTACAAACTCAAAATAATTTGTATTTAAAAAATGATTCACAGTGTGTTGTTATTTCCCAGTGTACACAATAATGTTTGAAATATAATTTTTATCTGTTTCAAAAACGCAAAGATTCAAAGAGGAAAAGAAAATTATCTCAACAAAACTGTATTAGTTGGGAAAACTTTTTTTTAAAACTTACGAGTTTGAGTTGACCTCAAGAATTTACTGACTTCAGAAATTGGAATTATTTAGAATTAGTAAAACAATTCACACATTTTAAATGCTTCATAGAAGCTGCACTGCAGATATAAATCTTAAATTTGCTGAATTTCTTCCACAGTCTTTAATTTATTTGGTGACCCAAATAAAATCTCCTGTGACCCACTTGTGGATCACCAGCCAGTGTTTGGGATTCTCTGATGTAGAGAACAGCCAAAGTTTTCAAATTTAAATGTTTAAAAACAAAAAGCTGCTGGAACTTTTCCTAAAAGTGTCTGTATCTTCATGTTAAATGTTCTTTTATATAAATGTTATGTCAGGAAACAAACATGTTCAGAAAGTGTACAGACTGAACTAACTCCGCCCACAGGTTTCCCAAAGGGAATGAAACATTCAAAACAGGAATAAAAAAGATAAAAAGTAGAATATTTTTCATGTCCTGGAGTTTCCTGGCAACACTCCGATTGTGACGCAACATAACGTCGTAACAACGTTACCTAAACATACATTCATCTCTCTCTCTATACAGATAGAGAGACATATGAAAACATCTGTAGTATTTTAGACTATTTACTGTCTTTTAAACTTTATTTATAAACTCTGTCCAGAAGTTGGTTCACAGGGGGTCGAGTGTCTGAAGTGTCCAGTTCAGAGTCCAGGTGGACTCAGGTGTTCCATCCAGGACCATGATGACCTCTGACCTGTGGGTCATGTGACTCCAGAGAGGCAGAGAACATGTGTGAAGCAGCTGAGAGTTCAGGTGTGTTTCACACCTCACTGTGTTTACTCTGAATAATTCAGAGCCAACTGATATCACCTCACTGAGCTCCGCCCCCTTACACCTGACCACCTTTACTAGACACACACACGCTGATACACACACACTCCTGCAGCAGCCACACAGGACACATCACACCTCAGACACACTCAGCAGACCAACAATAACACCAGAGGACGTCTGGCTGATTCACAGAGAAATCTGGTTAGAGACAGACAGACTGACCTACAGACTGACAGACTGACCTACAGACAGACTGACTGACCTACAGACTGACTGACTGACCTACAGACAGACAGACAAACAGACACTTGGCTGATTTTCTGCAGACTGACTCTCACCTGACTCTCAGCAGATTCAGGATGGCGAACGCGGCAGCAGAGCTGGCGAGGAGGAAGGCCCGGGAGGAGGAGGGCGCCGGCAGCAGGGCCAACGTCGTTGCGTTCAACCAGCAGGACTTTGAGAAGTTGCGGAGCGAGTGTCTGCAGAACGGCTCACTGTTCTGCGACACAACCTTCCCCGCGAGCTGGGACTCTCTGGGATACAACCAGCTGGGACGCTACTCCTCCAAAACCATTGGAGTGGAGTGGAAACGACCCACGGTGAGCTGAAAGTCATTACTGATTGATGTCGATCAGTTTTCAATCAATCATTTAGTCAAAAATTGTCAGAAATTGTCTTCTAACATCTTGTTTTGTCTGATCAGAAGTTGAGTTGATATAAAACTGAGACACGGTTTGAGTTTGTTGATTGTTGTTTCTCTGTTGATTTAACAGCATTTCTGAGTTCTTCAGAATATTTACAGTTCAGTCTGATTTATAACAGAGAAAACATCTACAGCAGTGACTCAGCTGTTTATCAGCAGCTCAAATTAATCACTTTCATGGAGAAAAGCTCTCTGACTTTTCTGTGTCCACACCTTTGAATCCTC
The DNA here is from genome assembly GCA_020091685.1 of Lutjanus erythropterus. NCBI lineage: Eukaryota > Metazoa > Chordata > Actinopteri > Lutjaniformes > Lutjanidae > Lutjanus > Lutjanus erythropterus. Next base: position 600,190 of record CM034593.1, on the reverse strand, counting down.
CTGCTGCTCCAAGTCGTCTGATTCTCTGAAAGTGGAAATGAAGTGGAACATGTTTCCACTTCAGTCTGTTCTCAGGAAAATATCTGAGCTCAGTTTGTCACAGTACAGAAACCAGCAGAGCTGCAGATCTGGACGGAAACACAACACTGAGACTGAGACTGAACTAGACAGGAGATGAGCTGGAAAACCAAAACCTGGAGCTAAAAGAGGCTGAAAAAAGCACCAGAGAGACAGGTCAGCTTCATTTATCCAGCCCAGTGAAAAACTCAGCAGAGGACGGACAGACAGGAGACGGACGTCCTCTGTGCAGAACAGATCAACACACTTACAGCTGGACGATCAGCTGACTGAGTTAATACATTAACGATTATAAAACATGAGCGTTTCTAACATGATAAAAAACATTTATAATGAAACTGACTTCAGCTCTCTGATAATGAAACACATTCACTTTGTTTGACCAGCCGAGTCTGTGTGTGTGTGTGTGTGTGTGTGTGTGTGGTCACCATGGTTACCACCTCTGGTTCAGGTTTCCCTCAGTTTGTTGTTGTGGTTCCCAACCTATGGTCCGCGGACCAGTACAGGGTCTCAGAACTGTTGATCTCAGACTGCAGTATAACAGTATGATTCAGTAAAAGAAAGAAAAGATGATTAATGTTTAATCAGTCTGTGATAACGAGCCTCATATCAGTTAATAAAGTTATTATTAACTAAAGCAGGCCATCAGGTGACCAGGACAGGAAGTGTGTGTGAGGTCACCTGACAGGTGTGTCAACAGAGTGAGAACACTTCACTTTAGATCAGAGTTTGGTTTGGAGCACGGCTGCAACTAATTGATTAATCTGTTGATTATGTTCTCAGTTAGTCAATTAATTCATCCTGTCACGATCTTGTTACTTACAAAAACAGATTCAAACCTAGTTTTCAAGTCTTTCCTGTGGTGGTTATTTTCAATTTATTTAATAATCGATTATTAATTGATTGTTTGATCAATTGTTGCAGCTCAAGTTTTGAAGACTTATTTGTGTTTGGGAGAATAAACAGAGAAAAATCATGAAAACCGATTTGAGTCAAACGGGAGACACATCTGTCCAACTTTATCTCACAGGACAAAATATGTCAAGTTTGTCCTGAGGGGGGTGTTGACTAAAATTCTCATTAACATTTATTAACTAAAACAGTTAGATGTAAATGTCCCTGTAATGTTTAATGAGGAAGTAGAGGATTTTTTATTTAGTTAGTTTGTTATTTTCTTAGGAAGTGTGTCTGAAATCACAAACTATGAACTCCATAACCCAAATTATTAAAAATCAATAACTGAACACTGAAAATTGAAAATTAAAAAATTAAAATCAAATTGTGGATTTGGAGAATCATGACACTCCTGGTAAATAAACAGTAATAAATCTTTTCAAACGCTCTGCTCAGTAAAAGTCATGTGACCTGCTGAAAGTCTCTTTGAGAATTAGTAACCATGGTTACCTACACCAACAACAAACTAATTTTAAAAATGTATTACAGCGATCAAAGTCGAACTGTATTAATCTTTAAGTTGAAGCGTTATTGACATCACACAGAGCTGCCTCATCGTTGTTACTGTTGTCGTCACTCCTGCATTGCATTGTGGGATATATATCCAGTGTGTTGCTTTAGCGTACTACACAGCATGTTGGTGTGGAATTTCAAGCACTTCCTGTTTGTTGCTTGTACGACCACATGACTGTGAAACACAACACAATATCGTCTGCAAACATGTTGACTTTTGACCTTAAATGAAAAGTTTGACCTGTGAGGAAACACTGTTTTAGTTTTTTGAGAGATGTTCAGATGTCTCATGTCTCATGTCTCATGTCTGTGTGTCAGTACACAGCTACAGTCAAGACTTGGTTAGCTTAGCTTAGCATAAAGGCTGGCAACAGGTGGAAACAGTTTTGAAATCAAAACATCTCCTGTTAACAAAATAAGAGTCTGACTCAGTTTGTGTTGATTATTAACGAGACGATTCTGAACAGATGTCAGTCTCACCTGGACAGGTGTGAGTCTCTCACCTGAGTTCAGTTTCATCCTCTGCAGCTTTGACAGCTTTAGATATTATGCTGCTTTCAGGTCGTACTGAGAGGATGATGATGTGATGATGATGACGATGATGATGATGATCATAAACATCAATAATCACCTGCTGTCTCATCCAATCAGGAGCTGTGTTCTGATCCTCGGTTCATTGTTGACGGAGCGAAAAGAACAGACATCTGTCAGGGAGTGCTGGGTGAGAACACACACACACACACACACACACACACACACACACACCTGACCTGTGACAGGTGTGATCATGTGACCTGCTGTGTGTCCATCAGGTGACTGCTGGCTGCTGGCTGCCATCGCCTCCTTGACTCTGGACCCTCAGATCTTGAACAGGGTGGTTCCTCCTGGACAGAGTTTCAGCTCGCAGTACGCCGGCATCTTCCACTTCCAGGTCACCAAACACACACACACACACACACACAGACACACAGACACACACACACACACACACACAGACACACACACACACACACACACACACACACAGACACACACACACACACACACACACGCACACAAACACACGACAAACATCAAATCTGTGTTTCAACACTTACTCTTAAGTTGGATGCATAAACACAGTGTAAGTTTCCATCACTTGTAACTTGCTTGTTTTGTATTTGTCATCTGTTCTTGTCTGATTTGAGTCACTGCAGGTGTTTGTGTTTTAATATCTGAGACAAACTGTATTTTGTAGTGACGTACAGGTGACACATGGTGACAGTGACTACATTTGAACTAATGTAATGGAACTGTGCAACTTCCTGAGTTTTCCACACCACATTCCTGCAAATATTTCACAATAAAAGCCTTGTTAAAATATGAAACAGATACAGGAAGTGTTGGGTTTGTTTTAACTTCAATGGGAAAAATAAGAATCAGTCAAATCAAGACGTCATATAAAAATATAAAATAACTGACTGAATGACACATAATGACAACTATCATAAACATTCATAACATCTCCTTCATGTTCATGTTATGACAGTTTAATGACTGTCTTATGGACACCCCTTCATAGTGTTTTGATTTAGCAAAAGAAATACAATATTATTGTAAATATCAATATTGAGATTTTGGTCAAAAATATTGTGATATCTGATTTTGTCCATATCGCCCTAATACTTTATAATATGGTTATAATTTATGTTTACAGCCTGATTCTTAATTCAGCATCTATTTCCTGGTCATGGAGTTTCTCTGTGGACTTTTTAAAAACTAATTTGATTTAATATAAATATTTAACAACATGACGATGTATCATAGTCCTACACTGACCTGATTTTCTCACTTAAGAGCAAAGAGTTCAAAATAACATTTAGTATATTTAAGTTTTGAATAACGTGGTGTAGAAAAACTGTCTTCAGTTTTTTAAAAATGTATTTTTGTCCTTCATTTATTTAAGAAGTAGGAAAAGTTCATCAACTGGTTCAGAAAATACTTAAAAATACTCTCAGGTACAATCAGATAATCTGAAAAATTCAAAATGTTCTAATCCGTGGATGTGTGGTTTTCATTGGACAGCAGTGAATAAAGTATTTATGATGATTATTGATCATTTATTCTGATCATTTATTAATATGTAATGTGTTTGTCAGAGCTGATCTTCCATATTTGTGTGAGCAGTTCGAGTCCTGTCTGTCTGTGTGGGAAACGTCAGTGTCTCTCTGAGGACTCAATTGTTCTCAACAACCACACATGATAGAAACTATTTGTCCCGCCTCCACAGGAAGTGACATCATGTGTGTTTGTCCCTGCAGCTGTGGCAGTACGGGGAGTGGGTGGACGTGGTCGTGGACGACCGTCTGCCCACCAGAGACGGGAAGCTGCTGTTTGTCCACTCAGCAGAGGGAGGAGAGTTCTGGAGCGCTCTGCTGGAGAAGGCCTACGCCAAGTAAGAACATGGTCCAGGTTCCTCTCAGGATCAATAATTATCATCTCATCCAGCATCACTGTCAGGTCACGTCGGGTTCTGCTGCAGCATCTCAGCAAATGAATATCAGTCAATAATCAATAATCTTAACAACTCAATAAATGAATGAGGCAGAAGACTCACTGTAACCTTATGACTCACCTTACCTTACCTCACTTACCTTATACTCAGATTACATGTAACAGGATGATGTAATCTGGATTTTAAAAAGTAACTGTTTTCCATTACAGTTACAGATAAAAAAAAGATGTAATCAGATTACAGATACATTTAGTAAAAATGAGGATCATTAGTGAGAATTCAATTTCAGCTGCCAAATCTGTATCATGGCCTCGAGTGAAAAAATGCTTCACTGGGTGGAAACTTTAAATCAATCAATCAATCAATCAATCAATCAATCAATCAATCAATCATATGTGAATATTTTCTGGTTTCTTTACTCCTCTCTGACAGTAAACTGAATATCTTTGAGTTACATTTTTAAAGTGACTGAACTGAACCTCAGAGTCTGAGACTCGGGACTTGTCAGTCTTGACTTGGGACTTGAGTGCAGAGACTTGAGACATTCTCGTGACTTGGTTCCACCTCTGCCTTCAGTTGTGACAGTCGGAAACTTTGATCGCTGAGTGAAATCAGGATCAAATTTAAAGCTTCAGAGTTTCAGTTGTGAAGCTGCAGCCTGCAAACAGGAAGTCGGTCGTTACTGGAGTGTTGACTGAGGTGTGTGTGTGTGTGTGTGCGTGACTGAGGTGTGTGTGTGTGTGTGTGTGTGTGTGTGTGTGTGTGTGTGCGTGACTGGTGTGTGTGTGTGTGTGTGTGTGTGTGTGCTGAGGTGTGTGTGTGTGTGTGTGTGTGTGTGTGTGTGTGTGTGTGTGTGTGTGTGTGCGTGACTGAGGTGTGTGTGTGTGTGTGTGAGATGATTAGCAGCAGGGTGGAGGAGGATTTACTCAGTAAACACACGACGTCGACCAGCCTGAAAAACAAACAGAGCTGCTGACTCAGCTCTTTTGACTCCACAGGTGAAAACTGTCTCACCTGTTCTGATTTATTCACTGCTCAGAGTGAACGACACCACGTTCACTCCAAACCTTTTAATTAGTGCGTATGTGCAGGTTTAATAACTAACTGACCGTGTTCCTGTCAGCAGGAGACGAGTCTGTCTTCCTGTTTGTCTCTGATGTCTCAATGTAGAGGTGAGACTGACAGCAGAGAGACAGAGAGACAGAGGTCTGTGTGTTCAGCTCTCAGGACGTCTGTAGCTTCTAACTGAATCTCTGAGTCACACTGAGTCAAACAAGCAGCACATGTATGTAAAAGAGTTACAGAAGGCTGCAGGGTCATGTGACCTGGGAGTGAATGCTGATTGGACCCTTTCATAGCGATGACAGACAGTTTAGGAGCAGATATTTTTAGGTTAATATTTCTATAAAGAACAGGTTTGAGGTGTGTTTTGTCTGTATGTTAGCGTCTCTCTGCAGACCGTCCCGTCCTGTGTCTCCTCCTGCAGGGTGAACAGCTCGTACGAGGCTCTGACCGGAGGATCGAGTATCGAGGGATTCGAAGATTTCACCGGAGGAATCGCAGAGAGCTACGACCTGCAGAAGGCTCCGCCCTTCCTGTTCAATATCATGAGGAAGGCTCTGAAGCTCGGCTCGCTGCTCGGCTGCTCCATTGACGTAAAACACTTTATACACTCTGTCATCTCTGTGTCAAATTGGCTCGTCTCTGATCTCTGTGTCTGATTGGCTCGTCTCTGTTCTCTGTGTCTGATTGGCTCGTCATTTGAATGGTCAACAGATTAACAGTTGCAGCTCTGATTTGTTTCCACGTTCATCAGATTTCCAGCTCGTATGAGACAGAGGCGATCACCAGTCAGAAGCTGGTTAAAGGCCACGCCTACTCCATCACTGCAGCACAGCAGGTACACTGAAGCATGCTGGGAAATGACAGCATGCTCTGAAATGATTGGACTGTTCTGCCATAAATCAGCATCAGTAAGATGTTTTCCACTGAGAAAATGATTCAATATAAGATACAAACATATAAATATAGTTATAATGACATCACACTGAATATAAACAACAAAACAACAAAACAGATGAAAAATTAATAATCCAGCTAATTTTAGGAAAATAAACAATTAAATCATTGTTTTAGAATTGTTTAATGTAACTGTCAGGTTGCATTGAAATAAAACCTTTAAGATGAGACTGGTCCCGTCCTGGTGTGGAGCAGCAGGGGGCGCTGCTTTACAGCTGACACCTTTGTTCCTGCAGGTTCTTCACTGTGGTTCTCCTGTGGAGCTGCTGAGGATCAGGAACCCCTGGGGTCAGGTGGAGTGGACCGGAGCCTGGAGCGATAAGTCAGTCTGTCTGTCTGTCTGTGTGTCTCTCTGTCTGTCTGTCTGTCTGTCTCTCTGCCTGTCTCTCTGTCCTGTCTGCTGACTGTCTGTCTCTCTGTCTCTGTCTGTCTCTGTCTCATGTCTCTCTGTCTGTCTGTCTGTCTGTCTGTCTCTCTGTCTGTTTCTGTCTGTCTGTCTGTCTGTCTGCTGTGTCTCTCTGTCTGTGTGTCTGTCTGTCTGTCTGTCTGTGTGTCTCTCTGTCTGTCTGTCTCTCTGTCTGTCTGTCTGTCTGTGTCTCTCTGTCTGTGTGTCTCTCTGTCTGTCTGTCTGTCTCTCCTCTCTCTCTCTGTGTTTCTGTCTGCCTGACTGTTCTGTCTCTCTGTCTCTCTGTCTCTGTCTGTCTGTCTGTCTGTCTGTGTGTCTGTCTGTCTGTCTGTGTGTCTCTCTGTCTGTCTGTCTGTCTCTCTGTCTGTCTGTCTGTCTCTCTGTCTCTCTGTCTATCTGTCTGTGTCACTGGTCTGATTTTTTTGATAAAATTTAAAATATAAATTAAATGACACATTTTCTAAGGACAGTTGAGTGAGACCAATGAGACCAGTGAGACAATGAGACCAGTGAGACCAATGAGCCATTGAGACCAATGAGACCAGTGAGACCAATGAGAGCAATTGAGACCAATGAGACCAATGAGACCAATGAGAGCAGTGAGACCAATAAGGACCAGTGAGACCAATGAGGCAGTGAGACCAATGAGACCAGTGAGACCAGTGAGACCAATGAGGAGCAGTGAGACCAGTGAGAGCAGTGAGACCAATGAGACCAGTGAGACCAGAGAGCAGTGAGACCGGTGAGAGCAGCGAGACCAGTGAGACCAATGAGACCAGTGAGACCAATGAGACCAATGAGACCAGCGAGACCAGTGAGACCAATGAGACCAATGAGACCAATGAGGAGCAGCGAGCAGTGAGACCAGTGAGACCAGTGAGACCAATGAGACCAATGAGAGCAGCGAGAGCAGTGAGACCAGTGAGACCAGTGAGACCAATGAGAGCAGTGAGACCAGCTGAGACCAATGAGACCAGTGAGACCAATGAGACCAGTGAGACCAATGAGACCAATGAGACCAGTGAGACCAATGAGCAGTGGGACCAGTGAGAGCCTTGAGACCAGTGAGACCAATAGAGACCAGTGAGACCAATGAGAGCAGTGAGACCAATGAGACAGGTGAGACCAGTGAGACCAATGAGACCAGTGAGACCAATGAGACCAATGAGAGTGGGGCCGGTGAGACCCAATGAGACAGTGAGACCAGTGAGAGCAGCAGAGACCAATGAGCAGTAGAGACCAATGAGAGCAGTGAGACCAATGAGACCAGTGAGACCAATGAGAGCAGTGAGACCAATGAGACCAGTGAGACCAATGAGAGCAGTGAGACCAATGAGACCAGTGAGACCAGTGAGACCAATAGAGACCAGTGAGACCAATGAGAGACCAATGAGAGCAGTGAGACCGGTCCAGAGACCAATGAGAGCAGTGAGACCAGTGAGAGCCTGCGAGACCAATGAGAGCAGTGAGACCAATGAGGCAGCGAGCAGTGAGACCAGTGAGACCAGTGAGACCAATGAGAGCAGTGAGACCAGTGAGAGCAGCGAGACCAGTGAGACCAATGAGACCAGTGAGACCAATGAGACCAATGAGACCAGTGAAGACCAATGAGCGGTAGAGACCAGTGAGACAGCGAGACCAGTGAGACCAATGAGGACCAGTGAACAGGATGACAGGACCAATGAGACCGGTGAGACCAGTGAGACCAATGGGGCCAATGAGGCGAGAGCAGTGAGACCAGTGAGACCAGTGAGACCAATGAGGCAGTTGAGACCAATGGGACCAATAAGACCAGTGAGACCAATGAGACCAGTGAGACCAATGGGACCAGTAAGGACCAGTGAGACCAATGAGGCAAGGAGACCAGTGAGAGCGGCAAGACCAGTGAGACCAGTGAGACCAGTGGGACCAATGAGACCAGCTGAGACCAGTGAACCAGTGAGACCAATGAGACCACCGTGAGAGCAGCGAGGCAGTGAGACCAGTGGATGGTAAGACCAGTGAGAGCAGTGAGACCAGTGAGGAGCGAGCGGACCAGTGAGACCAATGAGACCAGTGAGACCAATGAGACCAGTGGGACCAGTTGAGACCAATGAGAGCAGTGGGACCAATAAGGACCAGTGAGACCAGTGAGGCAGTGGGACCAATGAGACCAGTGAGACCAGTGGGACCAGTGAGGCAGTGAGACCAGTGAGACCAATAGAGCAGTGAGACCAGTGAGAGGCAGCGAGACCAGTGAGACCAGTGAGACCAGTGAGACCAATGAGACCAATGAGACCAGTGAGACCAGTGGACCAATGAGAGCAGTGAGACCAATGAGACCAGTGAGACCAGTGAGACCAGTGAGACCAATGAGACCAGTGAGACCAATGAGACCAGTGAGGCCAATGGGACCAATGAGAGCAGTGAGACCGGTGAGACCAATGAGAGCAGTGAGACCAGTGAGACCAGTGAGACCAATGAGAGCAGTGAGACCGGTGTGTTTGACTCCCTCTGTGTGTTTGTGCTCCTGAATGAGGCGTTCAGGGACCCTCTGATGTGTCTGCTTGTTTCAGTTCGAGGGAGTGGGACGGAGTTGATCCGCAGGAGAAGAAGAAGCTCGATCACTCAGCTGATGACGGAGAGTTCTGGTGATGTCATCAAATATCAATCAGCTGTTTGATGGGGATGTATTGATTTGTATATTAAAGGAAATGATTAGTCTGATGACTCTTGACCATAAATGTCGCCATCAGCTCTCTGATGGTTTCTAGGTTTTGTAAAGAAGAAGATGAAGTCAGTTTCTTCTCCTGAGTCTGATTTCATTGTTTCATAAAAATGTTTTTAGTTAAATTTGCCTCCTTTGATTTTTGTTGGTTTTAGTTGACAGAGTGAAACTTTGTTCTCAGATAATTGGAGGAACGCAAATGTCACAGAAACAGTCACAAAGCATTTCATCAAATAAAAGTTTAAATAATTAATATATGCCTCAGTACACTGACAAATGAATGTATTAATATATTAATTAATTAATTAATCACTAAATAATTCAAATTATAAAGAACATGAAACAGACAACAGGTATAATTCAAAATTCATGTATGAAGTCATGAATAAATTAGAGACTTTTTCCTCCTCCTTGCTGACCTCAGGATGTCCTACACTGACTTCCTGCGTCAGTTTTCCCGCCTTGACATCTGTAACCTAACCCCCGACACGCTGACCAGCGACGAGGTCGGTCACTGGAAGTACAGCGAGTTCGAGGGCGTGTGGCGCGTCGGCTCCACCGCCGGAGGCTGCAGGAACTACCCAGGTACAGAGGGACCAGAGGACGCTGTCTGTCTGTCTGTCTGTTTGTCTGTCCTCTCTGTCTGTCCTCTGTGTCTTATTTTCATGTCTTTTAAACATTTTGAGGATCCAGCTGTCATCTCCGTCTCTGTTGTGTACAGTTACCATGGTTACAACTGAGGCGTGACACAGACTCTCTCTCTCTCTCTCTCTCTCTCTCTCTCTCTCTCTCCTCTGTCTCTCTCTCTCTGTCTCCCTCTCTCTGTCTCTCACTCTCTGTCTCTCTCACTCTCAGTCTCTCTCACTCTCTGTCTCTCACTCTGTCTCTCTCACTCTCTGTCTCTCTCTCTCTGTCTCTCTGTCTCTCTCTCTCTGTCTCTCACTCTCTGTCTCTCTCTCTCTCTGTCTCTCACTCTCTGTCTCTCTCTCTCTGTCTCTCACTCTCTGTCTCTCTCTCTCTGTCTCTCTCACTCTCTGTCTCTCTCTCTCTGTCTCTCACTCTCTGTCTCTCTCACTCTCTGTCTCTCTCTCTCTCTCTCTCTCTGTCTCTCACTCTCTGTCTCTCGCTCTCTCTGCCAGTACTGCTAACCTAGCATTAGCATTAGCATTAGCCCAGCTAGCTGTGCTGTCAGATGCTGATTTTCTAAAAACTGTTTATCTTTGTTTGGCTGTTGTTCCTTTTAAAATGACAAAATGTTGAAAATCTGCTGAAACATGAAAATATATCATAAATAAAATATGAAACGCAGGTTATGTAACCTGACCTCGTGTGTTCTCTGTGCAGCCACGTTCTGCTCCAACCCTCAGTTCTTCATCCGGCTGGAGGACGTGGACGATGACCCTCACGACGGCGAGGATGGCTGCACTGTTCTGATTGGTCTGATGCAGAAAGACGCTCGCAGGGAGAGACGTTTTGGACGAGACCTCAACACCATCGGGTTCGCCATCTACGAGGTAAACATTATTATACCTTATTATACTGATTACAACAAAAAGTACTGCATTGAAAACGAGTGTTTGGGCCCATTTTTCAACTGACATGATTGTGACAGGATCAATTTTTTTTACTATTTTCTGATATTTTATGAACCAAATAACTAATCGATTGATCAAGAAAGTGATCGACAGGTTAATTGATAATGAGTCTGATGATGTTCTTCCTGATCTTTGTGTTTGTTCTTGTAGGTTCCTGATGAGGTGAGTTCATGTTCATCATCCACCTGAAAATCAGAAGAAGAATTTTGTGGATGACTCTCGGTCAGAGGAGATGGGAATGTTTTTCTTTTACACAGACTGTAAATAAAAATGGCCGCCACATGTCCTTTTCCTCCCTCTGAACAAAAGAGTCCAAAATCTCTCGGATATGAGCACCGCCATCTTGTTCTGGTGATGTCATTTGGAGTGATCGGGGCTGGAGTCAGAGGCCCCACCCACACAGGGCTCAGCAGCCAATCATGATATTAAATCATCAAATAACTCATTCAAACCAAACTGAGGAGAAAAAAATTACACATGAACGAACATCAGCATGAAAAGAACTATATAACATGACAGAAGTATTTATATGACATTACTTTGGGACGGGGTGGGAAGTGAGAACGGTTCCACCCCCACTCATAATACTTCTGTACTTTTACTTGTCGTGAAGTATTTTTACACTGAAGAAAATGATCTGAATATTTAACCTGTGATGTTTCTTCATCCGTGATGACTTTCATGTTGACAGAAAATAAATATCTGGGATTTGAACGTGAGCCTTGATGTCAGAAGACAAAAAATAAAGACATTATTAAAACGGAGAACATGAATTTGATTGTTGGTTTCAGTCCCTCGCTGATGGTTCTCTCAGTTGATTTCTCATTAATAAACAAATTAAATATTAAAACTGTAAGATGAAAAGTGAGAACAACAAACAGCCACAGTGTTTCTTAAATACTGAGAATATCCAAACTTCTTCTTCTGTGGTCAGTATAAAGGTCGCAGTAACGTCCACCTGGGCCCGGACGTCCTGCTGCGGAGGACAGCAGTGGCTCGCAGTCAGACCTTCATCAACCTGCGGGAGGTGTGCGACCGGTTCAAACTGCCACCGGGAGAGTACGCCATCATCCCGTCCACCTTCGAACCACACCGCAAAGGAAGTTTCATCCTGAGGGTGTTCACGGAGAAAGAGGCTCGCAGCAGGTCACTGACACGTACACACTGTGTATGAATGTATATGAATATAGACTGATCATAAGTCTGTGATGTTCACTGTCAGAAAGACCACAGACATCATCTTCAGTCTGTTCTGTTTGTTTCAGTCCGATGGAGGAGGACGTCAGCACTGACATCCAGGAGGTCTGTTACACCCGACTCGTCACAAACGTTACATTAATAATTTACTATCACAAAAAATATGATGGTACACCTTTTACCTACTGATAATGACTCGTTAAAACATAATAACTCGTTAGGACAGATAATGACTCTTTAGGACAAGATAGTGACTTGTTAGAACAGATAATGACTCGTTAAAGCATAATGACTCGTTAGGACAGATAATGACTCGTTAGGACAGATAATGAGTCTTTAGGACAAGATAATGACTCGTTAGGACATATAATGACTCATTAGGACAAGATAGTGACTTGTTAGAACAGATAATGACTCGTTAAAACATAATGACTCGTTAGGACAGATAATGACTCTTTAGGACAAGATAATGACTCGTTAGGACAAGATAGTGACTTGTTAGAACAGAAAATGACTCGTTAAAACATAATGACTCGTTAGAACAGATAATGACTCGTTAGGACAGATAATGACTCGTTAGGACAAGATAGTGACTTGTTAGAACAGATAATGACTCGTTAAAACATAATGACTCGTTAGAACAAATAATGACTCGTTAGGACAAGATAGTGACTTGTTAGAACAGATAATGACTCATTAGAACAGAAAATGACTCTTTAGGACAAGATAATGACTCGTTAGAACAGATAATGACTCTTTAAAACATAATGACTCGTTAGAACAGATAATGACTTGTGAGAACAGATAATGACTCGTTAGGACAAGATGGTGACTCGTTAGAACAGATAATGACTCATTAGAACAGAAAATGACTTGTTAGAACAGATAATGACTCATTAGAACAGTAGATGACTCGTTGGAACAGATAATGACTCGTTAGAACAGATAATGACTTGTGAGAACAGATAATGACTTGTTAGGACAATATAGTGACTTGTTAGAACAGATAATGACTCATTAGAACAGAAAATGACTTGTTACAACAGATAATGACTTGTTAGGACAATATAGTGACTTGTTAGAACAGATAATGACTCATTAGAACAGAAAATGACTTGTTACAACAGATAATGACTCGTTAGGACAAGATAATGACTCGTTAGAACAGATAATGACTCGTGAAAACAGTTAATGATTCGTTAGAACACCTGATGACTCGTTAGAACTGATAATGACTTGTTGGAACAGATAATGACTTGTTAGAACAGTTAGTTTCAGGTCTCATGTTCTCATGTGAGTCACTTTGTTTAAATATTGGTTCCTGTTTTGACTCCCCACGTTCTCACCTTGTCGTTCTGCAGCCTGATGTCACACAGGACAATGTGGATCCTCACTTCAAACGTCTCTTTGTGCAGATCTCTGGAAATGTAACATCATGTTTTGTCAAGTTTCTTCTTCATGTCCACCTGAGGGACAACAAAACTTCTCATTTCTTATTTTGTTCTGTCCAACAGGACTCTGAGATCTCTGCCTTCGAGCTCCAACAGATTTTAGACAAAGTGATCGCTCAGAGTAAGAACATCTGAGAACCACACTCTGTTTTTATGAATGGTCATGAGACGGCTGACGTCCTCCTGTCTCTGTGTTTTTATGAATGGTCATGAGACGGCTGACGTCCTCCTGTCTCTGTGTTAAAAGGATCTGATGTAAAAACTGATGGCTTCAGTCTGCAGACCTGCAGAAACATCATCAGCCTGCTGGATGTATCCTTCAACCAGACGAGACAGAGAGACAGACAGACAGAGACAGGGACAGACAGACAGACAGACAGAGAGACAGACGACAGACAGACAGAGACAGGGACAGACAGACAGACAGACAGACGACAGACAGACAGACAGACAGAGAGACAGACAGATAGAGAGACAGACAGAGAGACAGACGACAGACAGACAGAGACAGGGACAGAGACAGACAGACAGACGACAGACAGACAGACAGACAGATAGAGAGACAGACAGAGAGACAGGTGGTCAATGGGTCTTTAACTTGTCTTCAGATGGACGGCAGCAGTAAACTAGGTCTGTTGGAGTTTCACCGTCTGTGGATGAAGATCCAGAAATATCTGGTGAGAACATGAGAACACTCTGAGGGTTCTGATCACAGTGTTTATATTTGACACTTGTACTCCATTACTCCTGTACTTTTTACTCCATTACACACAGGTTTCCAGATGTGTTGATGTTGAATGCTTGTGATAAACTTCATGAGTTCTCCTCTTCCTGTTCTTCCTCTTTGTTCTTCTTCTGTGGTTCTGTAGGAGATCTTTAAGAGTCACGACTCTGACGGTTCTGGTACGATGAGCAGTCATGAGATGAGAGCAGCGCTGGCTGAAGCAGGTGAGATTCATCATCACTGATCTAAGATCCATCAGGAGGATCCAGGGGTTCTACTGCTGGTTCTACTGCTGGCTCTAATGCTGGCTCTAGGGTTGCTTTAAGGGCAGACATTGGTGAAGTTTCAGAGCTTCTAACTGAAGTTACAGAGTTTTGAGAACATTTCTGGGGATTGTAAATTCACTGACAAGGTTCCAGGTGTTCTAACAGGGTTCCAGCACTCAGTGAATGGGTTCCACATTTCTGGAGTTTCAAAAGGAGTTCCTTTAGTTCCTGTAAAGAATTCAAGAGACTGTGAGGAGACACCAGGAGTTTTAAAATAGCGTTCTTTGGGTCTAGTTCTTTAAGGAGTGTAAATGAGCTAGGGGTCTCCAGTGGTTCTTTAGGATGTTCTTGAGGTTATTTATATAGAGTGAATAAGTTCTGAAAGAGGTTTCAGACTTCCTTATAGAGTTCATAAAAGTCATTGTTGATGCTTTAGAAATAATAAAAAAGGGTTCTAGAGATCTTAGGGATGTTCTATGAGTTAGTGTTGGAACGTCTCAACTAACAAAGTTCTGCAAGAACTCACAGGGTTTAATGAGGAAGTTCCTGAATTTTAAAAATGGGTCTGAAGAGGTGTTTAGGGGGTTATAAAAAAGAGGTTCCTTAAGAATGTTCCTGGGTTCCTCCTCTCTCTGACTGATGTTTCCTGGTTGTTAAAGAGAAGATCTCCACTGTTACTGTTCTCACGTTGTGTGTGTTCAGGTTTCCAGGTGAACAGCGCTGTGATTCAGGAGATCGTCGGTCGTTACGCCGACACGAGTTACGCCATCGACTTCGACTGTTTCGTCGGCTGTCTGATCCGTCTGGAGATGCTCTTCAGTGAGTCTCAGCTGATACAAATGGAACTTTATCAACAACATCGACAAAATTGGTTCCCCAGTTTAGCCCGAGTCTAGTTCCAGAGTTTAGCTCCATAGTTTAGTTATCCCGCTCCCAAGTTTAGTTCCTGAGTTCGGTTCCTAAATTTAGTCCCCAAGTTTAGTTTCCTTGTTACCAAGCTTAGTTCCAGAGTTTAGTTCCCAAGTTAAGTTCCCTTATTTAGTTCCTTCATTTAGTCCCTGAGTTTAGTTCCTGAATTTGGTTCCAAATTTAGTTCCCAAGTTTAGTTCCCTGGTTTAGTTGCCCTTGTTCCGTTCACTCCCTTGTTTTGTTTCTAAGTTTGATTACTGAGTTTTCTTGCCAACTTTAGTAGTCCTTGTTTTGTTCCCTCGTTTTACTGTCCTGAGTTTAGTACTCGAGTTTAATTTTGGTAGCTCCAGAGTTCCTGGAACTGTTTAGTCTAAAAAGAGCAACATCAGTTCTAGCACTACAGGAACCTCTGGAACAGTTCAAGATGTTTAATGTTCTAAACTTCAGAGGCTTCATGAGGGAGAAGTAAAGAAATAAAAATCCTTCTGTTCCACAGAGATGTTTAGAACTCTGGACAAGAAGAACCAGGGGAAGATCCAGCTGGACCTTCAGCAGGTAAAACTCTGCTCCTGTACTGGTCTGACTGGTGCTGAACCAGTAAGTCATCAGCCTGATTTCACATGACACAGCTGCCTCATGACATCATTGCTGAACTCTCCTTCTTCTACTGCAGTGGCTCTGCCTCGCCATCAACTGACTGCCACCCACTCCAGGTGCATGCTGGGAGTTTACTGATGTGTCCACTGTTCAAAGGACAGATGAACACACAGACAGTGGACAGATGGATGGATGGACGGATGGATGGACTCATCAGACTCTCAGTTCTTTACTTTTTTATTACTTCAGTTATTGAACATGAAACACCAAATAATCATCAGTTAACATCTTTTAATTGTGACTCAGTAAACACATCAACACAGTGTGTGTGTGTGTGTGTGTGTGTGTGTGTGTGTGTGTGTGTCACTTTAAATCTGTCACCATGGACACCAAACAGTCACAAGCATCAACAAACTTCAACATATTGAAGAAATGTATCATTAATTTTTTAAAATTCATAATAGCCTGCAGTAACTGAACTCTGATTTTATGTGATTTTAAATGTTAAATTCATGTGTTCATCCAGTCTCAGGCCAACAAAGTAACACAGGCAGTGCATCCTGGTAGATGTAGGCACGGCTTGAAGCAGCACTGAGGAATTATTACTTCAACACTGACCTGATGAACACGTGAAAATGACCAACTACACCTTTAATCTGCTGGTGGACATTTGAAACTTGTCAGCTCTGTGTCATGTGTTGTATATGTTCACTGATCAATAAAGTTTATTTTGATTGACATTGCAGCCTTTTTATCTGATTGTTGTCCCCTCACAGCTCCTGTAGTTCCAGCTGTCAGCCTGCAGGGGGCAGCATGTCCTCAACACATACTGACTGTATGGACACTGTGTCCACTAACAGGAGGAGACACAGACTGATGGAAACATTTTGATTCTCTCTCATTTCATGGTTAATTACTGCAGTAAAAGTACTGACACCACAGAGCAAAAATACTCTGTTACAAGTAGAAGTACTGCACTCAAAACTTCACTGATTTATTTATTTAGATAAAAATACAAAAGTAGAATCAGAATAAACTTAAAGCACCTAAAGTAAAATGCAGAATCATAATATATTATGATACATTCACTCAGTTCAGAGTACTTGTACTGCGTATCAGTTCTGTTAGTGAAGTAAAGAGTGAGAGGACCTCGTCCAACACTGAGACAAACAGTGGACAGTTTCTGATGGTGAGACAGAGAGACAAGAGGACAGACGGTGAGACAGAGAGACAGGAGGACAGACGGTGAGACAGACAGTGAGACAGAGGCGGAGGGAGTGACGAATCTTTAAAGAATGGGACTTTCCGTGTGAGTTTAGTCTCTGAGCCAACAGTCACTCCCTTCCTGCTTCATGCTGACAGATTTAACACAAGACAGGAAGTCAGACACGCAGCCTTCACAATAAAAGCACCTGTGACAGTTCAGTGTTTTTAACTGCTGGTTCTACATGATGGGCGTCAGTGTCGATCAGAGGAAGTTAAATATAAAATATCTGCTGACTGTTTTTCTTTTTTCTAGAGACTGGTTGGTACGGAGGCGGGCTGATACCTGATAGGTTAATATTTTCCATCTAATTTCAGCTGATGGTTGATTTCTGCACATATTATTATTTAATAAGAGGCTAATGTCAGAGAACAAATCTTTCCTGTACTGAATAACATACAATACTTTTCAAAATAAAATATAATCCTTTTCAAAATAAAATACAATGCTTTTCAAAATGGACAATCCACTGGACAAAATAATAATAAAAAAAACTACTGCTGACATGTTTTGTTCTTCACTAACTGTTTGTAATAATCAGGCTGACAGCTGGTAAAATGGAGAGTTAAATCTGTAGTGTTGGAGGAATGTGATTGGCTCCTCCTCACATGATACTGACCAATTATTGATCTCTGTTTAGACACTTTAACAAACCTCCACACTGCAGACATGTTTAGGTCACATGTCAAATATCTTCATTCCAAGTTGATACATGCTGATATTTCATTTTAAAGCCTTTATCTGTCGATACTGATGACGTCTTTAAATGGTAGATTTATCCTTTGACCAGCAGTCTAAAACCCCTGAATATTACATTTAAGATTATATAAAAAAGAACATAAAAGCAGTAAATAGACGTGGGAAGCTTTGTAAAATATGATGTATGACAGTGTTCTTTGTTTTTGTTTATTTGTTTGCAGTCAGTGAACGCCACATTCACTGACTGAAGTTTAAACAAAACAACAGCGTCCTCTAGAGGAGGTTCTGTTGTTCTTCAGGTTCTATGAATGAAGTCCATAAACAGGAAAAGTTTCAAATGACAAAACTGAAAAAAAACAACAACAATATTGTAATAATGATTTTTTTTAAATTTGTGATTTTTAACGCTTGAAGTAGTGCAACAATGTATTATTGCTGTATTGTTTTGTAAATTTGTTTAGTGTATTTTTACAATAAAATTAATACATTTCTTATCGTGTATTTGTCTGCTGTCACTCTGTTCTGTTGTGATTAGTAAGACTGTTTAGCTCTGAGGTACAAATTTCAAACAGGAATAACAAACTGAGATCCTGTGATGTCAGGAATGATTTCATGACACTTGAGAAAACTTTGGTGAATCCCAGAAATGACTGGAGACGAACAAAATACGAATAAATCGCAGAGAGGAACAAAAAATAAGATCATTTATTTGTATATTGCTGCCTGCATGAGGCCCGATGGTTGCTGCTGATAATAATAGTTTTATTTTGAAGGCACTCAGCGGAAGTCTCACCTGGTGATTTTAATCCCAGTGGAAAGAGGGACCACTCCCATCTTGGCATCACTCACCTGCAGACGCTTTTCTCTCCACACCCTCCGAAACTCGCCAAGACTTTCCAAAACTTTCCAGGACCTTCCAGGACCCTCCAGCAGCATGTCGGGCATCGCCTCCAGCCTGCAGAAACTCCGTGAGAAGGACCAGGGCGTCGGGACCCACAGCGAGGCTGTGAAGTACCTGAACCAGGACTACGAGGCTCTGCGGCAGCGCTGCTTCGAGTCCGGCTGTCTGTTCCAGGACGAGACGTTTCCGGCGCTGCCCTCCTCTCTGGGCTTCAAGGACCTGGGCCCCAACTCCTACAAGACCCGGGGGGTATCCTGGAAGAGACCCACGGTCAGTGGAACGTTAAATTATACATCATTCTAATGAGGTTTGGTGGAGACTTAAAGAACAACACATTAACTGAAGCTGTCACACTAGCCACACCAAACTTCATTTAAAAAACTGTCAATTTTAGTCTGACCACAAACCTCAGACTTTTCTTTTATAATCCACCCACTTTTCATGTAAATAAACCCAAAGGTCAACTTTCTTTCAGTCAAACCTACTGACCTGATCAGAATATATAAATAATAAAAAAACACTCATTATTTTAATGAAGTTCTGCACAGACTCAAAAAAATACACGTCTGCTGAAGCTGTCAAAACACTGACACCAAACTTCATTTAAAATCCTCTCCATTTAAGGATGACCATAAACTTCTCTTTTATAATCATCCAAAATTTCATTTCGGTAAATCAAAACTTTTTCAAATCAGTCAAACATACTGAACTAAACTCAACTTGATCAGAATACTGATTTGAAAGGAAAAAGTGGTTTCCACTCCTCTACAACTTTATCAATAATCAATAATTAGCTTTTAACTGCTTTAAAGAGCCTGCTTCTTCTGTTCTGTTTGTGTCTGATCTGGTTACACTTTTCTTTATTTTCAAAAACACTGTAGGCTGAATTTAATATTTCTGTCTTATGTTTCTGAAAATGTAGCATTTTTATTTCATTTATTTTCTATCTTTGAGACTCAGTGAGGAGGAACTAAAAATGAGGATTTTGTGAGTGGACTTTGGCCTGAGACTGCCATCAGTAAACAGACTGTGTTTCCTCAGATGAGTGTGATGGAGAATCAGATGTTACATCTTAAAAAACACTCATGCTGTTGACAGATTATAGATTATGATATTTATCTGCAGGCGACTTTTGATCCTCTGTAAGTTCTCTTCCGTGTTTGATCAGTTTTTTGATGCCAACACCCTCCTGCACGCTCACACTGGGAGCTGTGGTGTCACTGGGCCTCTCCCACTATAATGAGTGTTTAAACTGGGTGCAGCTGCTGCAGAAATAAAACTGAAGAGAGAATCTGATCCAGAATGAAAGAAACCAGGAGAGACTGGATATGTGACAAGTTACCCACGTGCCCCGAAAGCTTTAAACAGATGTTAAATGTTTCATGTCTAAATTCTCTGATTTCAGCTTCTTCAGTGTGAATATTTTCTGAAGACATTCAGCTGTTCAGGAGGGACAGAAATAGTTTGTGTGAAGAATTAAGAAAAGAGAGAAGTTTAAACCCCGCTCACTTTCTCACCTCCTCACAACTGACCAATCACAGCTAGGGTTGTTTTTTTTCTGATACTGGGGCTAAAAACTCCAGCTGTGCTGGAACTGGAACTTTAATAAAAAGAAGCACAAAATGACAGTTGACGACATTAAAAAACAGCTTGTTTTCATCACTAAGGCGAATTTGAAGATGAAATTGAACAATAAATTAAGTCGTCAGACTATGAAGTCACTCTGTTCTCTGATGTGTGCTGTGTTTCCTGTGCAGGAGTTGACCTCTGACCCCGAGTTTATCATCTCTGGAGCCTCCAGAACAGACATCTGTCAGGGAGCTCTGGGTGAGAACCAACACAACAACACAACACAGAAATAAACACTCAAATGGACTGCTGCTGTCAGTGCTTAGCTCATTAGCTACAGAGTGTAAATGTTGGTTCTGCAGCTCCACAGCGCAGAACCAGAACTGTGAACAGCGCTGCAGCTCATATGAAGAGTGCTGTGATTCTGCCTGAATCTGACCGTGTAGAGGAAGTGGGGTGTGGAGGAACACTGATGCTACGTGTTAGCTGCTCTCCCTGTCACATGACGTCTCTGTGGCTCGGAGACTCGAGGCTCTACGCTCTGCTCTCTGACACGTTTCTCATCTTTCTTATAAAAGACAAACGTTGTGAAAGTTTGGTGGTGGCATCAGTTCTTTCACTGTCTGAGAGGGGAGCGCTTGTTTAGTGTGAGAGAGGCAGCAGGTGGTGCAGGCGGAGACGGGGGGAGAGAAGAAACGGAGGAAAGTTACAGCTGCTGCAGCTCCCTGATGCCAGAAATGAAGCATGTGTCCAAATGAGACGTATCAATACATTAGTGTTGCAGTGATTTTTTTTCTGACTGGTGTTCAGATTTTTCGCGATTCGTCTGAACGATGCACTCGTATCTCACACATTAAAGCCTGATGCATCAGATTCATGACAGAATCGTCACACCCCTGCTCTACTCTCCATTTTGTCCTCTATTGGCTTATTTCTGTTTGTTTGCTTGTTTTTCTTTCTATAGGTTGTTATTTTTCCTTTATGTCAGTATTTTCTTGTATTTTATCTGTAAAACCTCTTTGTAATCATGTTAAGAAAGATTATTTTATTAATAACATAAAAAACATTTCCCTCTGAATTGTATAAAAGTGCAAAGTAGAATCACAGTGTGTCTTTAGCATCATGAAGCCTGA
>CM034593.1:566214-573714 GCA_020091685.1 Lutjanus erythropterus | reverse complement strand
AAACACCTGTCAGAGAGCAGCTACATACACAGGTCTTTGTGTAATGAGTTCTTTAATGAGTTCTATAAGAACCTGAGAACTTCATGAACACAGTGTGTGCAGAGCTGAAAGCTTCATGCTGCTGCACCTGAACAGGTATCATGTTCACACCTGGAGCTTGTTTAGTGAGCCGGCCCCTCCCTGCTGTGTGTCTCAGCAGGGTGGAGTCTGTGAGTGTGTTAATCGTCTGCAGCTCTGCAGAGACAACAGACGACTGACAGATGGTTTCATCACACAGACGAGTGCGCCGCTGCCACCTGGTGGCGACTGGCTGTTACAGCACCTCAGTACAGTGTGACATCACAGGAGGCTCCAAACCAAACACACAGGGCTTCTTCCTGACATATGGGACAGGAAGTGTAGCCTAATATGGTCTTACTGCGGCGTTAATTGTGCTGATTTACTCATGAACACACAGACGGATCTTTGACAGACTTAGTCAAATTATGTTATGAGTATAAATATAATCAACGTTATGAGTGTTTGTTGAATCTGATATGAAGTATTTGTACAAGCACAAATATGACAACGTTTTTGCACGAGGCCCGTTGAGGTTCCCAAAATGACTGCCGTGTAAATTTGGTAAAGGGAACCAGAGGGAAGCATGTGAAGTGTCTGAAAAAAGAACCCTGAGGAACTCCATTGAAGAGAACGTCTGGACACACCTGATCACAGGTGACACAGAGGGGGCGGGGCTGCAGTTTTAATACCTATAGTGCGCTGGGGAGCCTAGCATGTGGTGTGACATTAAATTTGGTCCTGACTGAAACGAGTGTCTCCTGCTCCCACAGCTCCACGCAGTGGCGTTACATCAGTGACGAGGACAGAGAGCGTCTGAGTCATCGCTCCGAGGACGGAGAGTTCTGGTAAAAGTGACCCTCTTCTTAACACCCTGACCTTCATCATCATCATCATCATCGTCCTCATCAGGTGCCCTGTGTGAGTTTAACCCTCTCCTCTGTCTTCCAGGATGTCTTTCTCTGACTTCCTGAGACATTACTCCCGGTTGGAGATCTGCAACCTGACACCCGACGCCCTGAGCGACGACTCGGTCTCCAAGTGGGCTCTTTCCAAATTTGACGGCACCTGGAGGAGAGGATCCACCGCTGGAGGCTGCAGGAACTACCCCAGTGAGTGATCCTGTCAGACAAAGAGCAGGGCTAACAGAGCAGAGTGGGTTCTTCAGTGTTTCTGATGTTCTGTCTCAAACTGCAGACTCGTTTTGGATGAACCCTCAGTTTGCGATCAAGCTGTACGAAGAGGATGACGACCCGGACGATGGCGAGGCCGGCTGCAGCCTTGTGGTAGGTCTGATCCAGAAGAACCGCCGACGCATGAGGAAGATGGGCGAGGACATGCACACAGTAGGATTCGCCATCTACGAGGTGAGAATGATTCATCCAGGAATCACTCGATACCGGCTGTTGTTTGGTCCATAAAATGTCCTTAAAATGTTTTACTTTTTAAAGATTTCTCACCTTCCTTTGTTTTACAGCGTACCTGTCCCCTGAGATATATTCAGGGACAGACGAATCAGTCTTTGTTCCTCTGCTGTGAACCTTCATCTGAATCTTCTTTCTTGTCTTGCAGGTTCCTGATGAGGTATGAAGATGATCATGTGACCTACTTGCTGCCGGCTGCTCCTTGCCATTTGCTGCTTCACATTTTGTTTTTCTTCTTCTGCGACTCCTTCAGTCTGATGGATCCTCTCCTGTGCACCTGTCTGTCTGTCTGTCTGTCTGTCTGTCTGTCTGTCTGTCAGTACTGTGGTCAGAGGAACATCCACCTGAACAGGAACTTCTTCCTGCGTCACGCCTCCGCCGCTCGCTCTGAAACCTTCATCAACCTGCGAGAAGTGTGCAGTCGCTTCAGCCTGCCGCCGGGCGAGTACCTGGTCGTCCCGTCCACCTTCGAGCCGCATAAGAATGGAGATTTCTGCGTCCGAGTGTTCACGGAGAAACAGGCCGACTTTCAGTGAGTCTTTATGTTCAGTACAGTTTGACCACAGCAGCATCTAGTGGACATCAGAGGAACTGCAAAAACATTCTGCAGCACTTTCTGTTAAAACAAGTAAAATCTCTTAAAACAGTAAAAAAAATTGATCCTTTCATAATGTTGTCGATTGAAAAATAGATTCAAACATGTAAAAACAGGTAGAGCACACAGATGTAAACACCAAATGTCTTTGAACAATGACATAAAAACTTGTTGCATGTTTTTTTATAGACATGTATTTATTGAGTTTTAACAATTTACAAAAACATTTTAATACAAGGCATATAACAATCAAAGTATAAAATAATCCACTCCCCCACCCCAAAGGAACTAAAAACAAAACAAAACACCAAACTGGATAACGACATTCCATAATCATACACATCTTAGTATCACATGGTTAAGGTATCATCAGTTAGGGACATATCACCTTCAAGTTTCCAGAGTTTCCTCAACTTCACAGTTCTCTAAGAATTCAAGAAAGGGATTCCAGATCTCTTTGAATTTGGCTGATTTCTTTTTTATTGTATATGTTAACTTTTCAAGGACAAGGCACGCTGATAGTTCTTTCAGCCAGCGACCTGCCGAAGGTCTCTTGACGTCTTTCCAGCAAAGAGAAATCAAGCGTCTAGCTTTGACTAAACATAAGTCAGTCATTTTCTTCTCTTTGTTATTTAGCTTACAGTCCTTTGGATATAAATTAAGAATACAAAGTGCAGGACAGTCGGGTACTGGATTCAGGGTCATCTGAGAAATGCATTTTATAACTTCATTCCAGAACGTTCGTATCTCGGGACAGTCCCACAGACAGTGAAATACGGTGCCCTTTTCAACATTGCATTTAACACAGATATCAGGAATATTTGGATTCATCTTATTCAGTCTGTCCGGAGTAATATAAGTTCTCATAATCCAACTATACTGAATCAGTCTGAGATGAGTATTTACTGTTAGGAGTTGAGCTTTCGAGCAAACCTCTGTCCAGTCCTCCTCCGAGATCTTTGTGCAAGTCAGTTACCCATTGAGTTTTCCTATGTTCAGTAGAGTCTTTATGATTTTTCGCCAGTATGTTATAGAGTAAGGATATCTGACCCTTACCAGTACAGTTATTCACTGCTAGGTTTTCTAATATGGACAAAGGGGGTTGTATATAAGAGTGCATCCGTGCATAAACAAAACTTCTTAACTGTAAATATTTAAATAAGTGTGTCCGAGGAATATCATATTCATTTCTGAGTTCTTCAAATGAAGCTAGTTTGCCTTCCTTATATAGATCCATAACTTTACAAATGCCCTTTGTTGCCCACATTCTGAAACCTTGGTCTTTTCTGCCAGGAGAGAAGTTATCGTTCCCCCATATTGATGAAAAGCCTGAAAACAAAGTAGATTCACCAAGAAATGACTGTACATTGTGCCAGACATCAATTGTATTTCTCACAAAAGGGTTTTCAGTAAGCCACTTCAATTTTTTGACAGATGCAGAGTATAAATATGTGTCAAGTCACAGGCCTTTAGTGCAAATACTCTCAATTTGTACCCATGGTAAGTAAGGTTCAGGAAAACCAGTACATTGCAGCTCTAATTTGAGCAGCCCAGAAATACCATTGTAAATTGGGTAATTGTAACCCTCCTCTGTCATATGGCAGGTAAAGAAGTGATAGTCTCAACCTTGACCTTCTGTTGTTCCAGATAAATTTTATTTTTGAGAAGAACTGTGGCGGTGGGGATAAAGGGACCGATTGAAATAGATATAAAAACTTTGGTAGTATATTCATCTTGATTATATTTATACGCCCCAATAGAGAGATTGGCATTGATGACCAACTATTCAAGGATTCAGTTACTGTGGAAATCACAGAATCATAGTTACAGGGTACTAAATCTTTAGGTGATACCAAGATATTTAAATCCATTTATTGCATTATTGAAAGGGTGGTTTATCACCGGATTTATTCGCTCCTGCTTGTTCAAAAACATGATAGAGGATTTTGTTTCATTTACTTTAAAGCCTGAGAATTTTCCAAATGTGTCAATTAAGTTAGTCAAATTAAGAATTGAGTTGTTTAGATCTGTTAGAAGTAAAAGGGTGTCTTCAGCATACATTACAATGCGATGTTCGGTGTCCGATACTTTTATACCTGAAATTGAGGGGTGAGACCTCACCGCTATCGCAAACGGTTCCATTGCCAAAACAAATAGCATTGGCGAGAGAGGGCACCCCTGACGGGTACCTCTTGTGTAGGGGATGATATTAAGTAGTTGGTGGACACCTCTGCCATTGGGTCAGTATACAGTGTCTCAGCCCATTTTCGAAAGTAATTACCAAGGCCAAAGCGAGATAGCACATCAAATAAATATCTCCACTCCACTCTGTCAAAAGCTTTTTCAGCATCCAAAGACAGAATGGCAGCGTCAGGGTAAATTCAGTACCCTTCTAACATTATGGAAGGCTTGACGGTTTTTCACAAAACCATTCTGATCTAGATTGGGAGTACCGGTTCCAGTCTTCTAGCCATTACTTTAGCAATAATCTTAGCATGTGTGTTAAGCAACTTGTTGCATGTTGAGCTGGTTGTTATTTGTTCCTGCAGAGAGCTGGACGACCCCATCGAGTCCCGAGTAGAGCAGGTGAGATGACGTCATATGACTGATGGACACTGTGATGCTCAGAGGATTAAAGGACCAACATGTGTCTGTAAACATTTGGACAGGGTCAGCAGCAAAACGTAGGTTAGGAAACAAAAGTTAAAGCACTCTCTTCAAACCAACCAAACTCCATTGACAAAATCAGCAATTTTAGCTCACAGAACACAGCAGCTGTTGGTTTATGGGTGCCTCCATCTGTTAGTTTGTTTGTGTTGTTGTGTGACGTCAGTGTTTATAAACATGTTAATTTGGATCCTAACTAATGTTATTTGCTGGAGATGGAGGCAGCAGTAGACCAACAACTCCTGTGTTCTGTGAGCTAAAATTGCTGATTTTGTCAGTGGAGTTTGGTTGGTTTGGGGAGCATGAAATAACTGGTTGCTGTCAGAAGAGTCTGTGACAGTAAGGTAAAGAGGTGAAAATATTCTAAATATAGTATTTATGTGTCTAAAATAGATGTTGCTGCTGACCCTGTCCACAGCAGGACGTCGCTTGGCTTCCTACACCAGGACTCCTGCTGCTTCTCCAAACAAAACCTTCAGAAACAGTTGATGTCAGTAAATATGTGATGTTTGACTTCCTATTTCAGATTGAGATCGATGAGGACGACGTGGACGACCGGTTCAGAAGTCTGTTTGGTCAGCTGGCAGGAGGGGTGAGCTGCTGACAGTAGATACACTGTGATGATAATGATAATAATAATAATAATAATAATGATAATAATAATAATGATGTGCGTGTTGTGCAGGACTGTGAGATTTCGGCCTTCGAGCTGCAGCGGATCCTCAACAAAGTTGTGACCAAACGTAAGACGAGTCACATAACGTGGAGACGCTGATCTGAGGTCAGTCCAGCTGTGAACTCTGTACTGACTGTTTGTCTCTGACATCTGACAGGAAGTGACATCAAGACCAGCGGCTTTACCATCACAACATGTCGTAACATGGTCAACCTGCTGGACGTATCCTTCCGCTGCAGGAAGTAGCACCTCAGTGACAGAGTGTGTCAGGACAGAGAGGCTGAACCAAATCACTGAGGCACTTTGGGAAACTATAACAGAACGCTTTTAATATTTACTGACATGTTTTCATGTTTACTGAGATGTTTTAAATGATTAATGGAGAAAATAATCACCATGTTAATCAATAATGAAAATATTCTTTAGAAATGATACAATGAACGCGTGTGGGTGAAAACTCTTCACATGAATCTGTCACACTGTTGGTTGAAACTCTCACCCTCTGTCTCGACCACAAACAAGTCAAATGTGATTTTCACTCACGTCTCAGAGACACTGAAAATAGATTTAGTCCACATTTTGTAATGAATGAGCTCCAGAGATCAGCTCAGTCTGCTTCTCTTCACTTCACCAACTTCTTAGACTTTTTCTGCAGTTTTCATGGACAAACTGTACATTTACTGCCACTAGACAACTTTAATCCCTCTGCTGCTCGGATCACCAACACCTGCCTGACCTGAGCACAGCCACCGCTGTCGCCATCGTGTTGATGGAAAAGAGTTCAAAAATTTCAGCTGCTCCTTTGCTGCTGCTGATGCTTTGAAATGTGTAGCCAACAGTATGGAGCTCACATAGACAGACACCTCAGGGCGGCGAGAGGAAGGTTGTGACACGAATGTGATGCTGATGTGACGATGGAGTTCTAGACGAGGGGTGAGACTGGGCTGCACCAAACCAGATGAAGTACATACTAGTTTTAAAATGAAGCACAGATCTGTTGCACAGTTGAAAACTAATCAGATATTTGCTCACCCAAACTGAAATCAATCAATCAATCAATAAAAAATACATTTGAGTGGACCTAGTTAGTATAAAAGAGGAGAGAAACTGTTAACCTTCAGCTGCTCTCTGTTCTTTAACAAACAGTTCTATTGTTTGCTGAAAAGCCTCGATCAGCAGAGAAATCCAAATCTCTCCTTTGAGATTTTTTTAGAATTTAACGGTTGTCAGACTTTTCTTTTAACGGGTCAACTGGAGCGAAAGAAAGACGAGACGCTGCTTCAGTCTGTCCATCAACACATTCTGTTCAATCATCTGAAAAAGGAGACATTTTAAAAGTTAAACCTGCTCTAGTGTCAGCTTAAACTTAAAACTGGATCACACTTTAAACTGGAGTTTAAACATTTGGTGCAACGGAATTAAATTTAATCTTTAGAGTAAAAACTAAGCTGAGGTTTAAATTGAATGTTTCTTTATTTTAATGAATTCTGATGATGAATATGAGCGTGGTGCTTCATGTGTCCAGTCCATCAGTGAGCAGCTCCTGAACCTCAGCTGCAGAAAGACGGCAGCGGTAAACTGGGCCTGGTGGAGTTTAAAATCCTCTGGACCAAAATCGAGAACTTCCTGGTGAGTCTCAGATCCAGAACTGGATCCTGACAGATGTTGGATCTCTGCTCACAGTCACCAGCTGCTGTTATATGAACCACAATATTCAGCAAATAATCAGAAAAGCTTCACATGTTGGAAGAGACGCAGTTTACAGACGGATGTCTGACAGTGGAGTTGCAGTCTGACGCAGTCGTGATAATTCTGCAGCTTCAAACTGACTCTGCATCTTTATTATGTGTATTTTATTTCTAAATCATCATATCAGTATATCAGCGTTCTGTGAGGTCAAACACATCAAGACAAATGCAGCTGATATTAAAAACCTCACTTTTAAACTTCATTCAGTCCAGAGACTTGACCCGTCACAATCATGTCAGTTAAAAAAATAGGACCAAACATGTGGAGGACATGAACGTATGTCCATGTGCTGACATGATTGTGACAGGATTAATTAACCAATTAACTGAGAA
>CM034593.1:533714-563714 GCA_020091685.1 Lutjanus erythropterus | reverse complement strand
CCAGCAGCAGGAGGCATGATGGGAAATGTGGTCAGTCTCTGCAGCGCCTGTAGTAACAGGACTTCATCATGATGTAACCTCGTCTGTCTGTTAGCTGCTCTGAGAGCGCTCGTGTTCTGCTGTCAGTACAAACTCAGCACTTCCTCTTCAACATTTCTGATATCAGAGCAGTCAGAACATTCATACATCGACTCAAACTGACTCACACACCAACACTGCTCAGACATCTTCATGATGATGATGATGATGATGGTGATGATGTCATCTCCTCCTCAGACACGTTCAACACGATGGACGACAGCAGCTCAGGAACCATCGAGCTTCGGCATTGTGGAGAATGCAGGTTGATGTTTTACAGAAACTTCAGCACGTGCTCAAAGTTCACCTGCAAGAAAAAAGTTTCTCACTCAAATATTTTTGTGCTCCTGCAAAGCCTGCTGGGAGTTTTTGCTGGGAGTGTCTGCAGCCTCAGAACAGAGAAGCGTCATCGTAACAATGAACAAAAATATATTTATTATAAACTGAACTGGGATCATCACACTGTTGATTTATCAAACAGTTATTTTAATTAAATCTGATGATATTTTCAAAGATAAAAAATTCTGACATTTCAATAGAGGATTTTATCCAAATATCTGGCCGCTAAGATCATAAAATCATGAGGTCAACGACCTCCAACAGTGCATGAGAAACACCAGAACCAAGACTCCATCAGTTAATCTGTTATCGATCGCTAGTTGAAAAATATGTCCAAGCGTGAAAACAGTTGTCACGTTTGGACATATTTTTCAACTAGCGATCAATCTGGCAATAATTTTCCTACTAATCAATTAGTTGTTTGTTTCATAAAAGAAACAGTTGATTAAAGTTTTAAAGTGAAGAGATGAGATGCAGCCCTGTCCTCCGTCCAAGCGAGGCGTGATTTAACGTGAATCTGCTGTGATTCTCCTGCAGTGGCTGAGCGTGTCTCTGCTCTGAAGAACCAGGACCATCTGATCCTGATCCATCCTGATCCTGATCGATCCTGATCCTGATCCCAGTGGACAGACAGACGGATGAGTGGACAGGTGGACAGAGACACAGCTGGAGTTTCAAGTTCTTTTAAATTTGGTTTATATATTCTGTTTTACTGAGGGAGTGAGTGTGAGACAGCTGTTCAGACATCATGATGACATCATTCACACAGGTGACACTTCACTGATCAGGTATAATCAATATATAAACATGTATTTGTTGTGATTGTTCCCATGACAACATGTTTTATTAAGTTATGATTAATTATGTTTACACATCACATAACAGGAGCAGTTATAACAAACACAATGTTTTATTAATCATTTATGACATGTTTATATATTGATTATATGATACACACACACACACACTACCACACAGTTGTTACAGTTTGTTATGTTCTGATTGGTCCAGCAGACTCATCTGTTTCTCAGGGTTTAAAGGGGTGTTTCAGTCTGTTATTGATGTTTGTCACAGCTGATGATGTCATAATAAAGGGCATCGAACCGTGAACTCTGGTGTTTTTATTTATTTAAAGACAGAAATTATCTCATTTATAAAATATCATTTGTTTTCACTCATAAACCTTCACATCTGACTCGGTCATCAATGAGAAGAGCCTGAGTGCAGCGGTGGGCAGGGCCAACAGTCACCTTGATCTCTGACATCATATGACAGGATGGAGCATCATTTCATTTTAAATAATACAAATAAATAAATAATCAGTTCAAGAGCAGCAAATCCTGTCTGATCATGTTTCATTCTGCTTTAAAGCCATTTATGATATTTCAAAATAAAATATAAAGACACTTACAAAAACATCAGTTTAAGTGTACACTATATTTAGAACATTTTCACCTCTTTATCTTTCTGTCAGACAGACTTTTCTGACAGGAAACCAATGTTATATAAGACAAATATCACTCTCTAAACCAACAAACTCCATTGATAAAATCAGTAATTTTAGCTCAGAGAACACAGGAGTTGTTGGTCTGCTGCTGCCTCCATCTGTTAGTGTGTTTGTGTTATTGTGTGACTGAATTAACTTTTAAAACACTGAAGTCACAACAACACAAACACAATAACAGATGGAGGCAACAGACCAACAACTCCTGTGTTCTCTGAGCTAAAATTACTGATTTTATCAATGGAGTTTGTTATTTAAAACTGATATTTGGTTAATATGTTAATGTGACGTCAAACTAACAGAGGACAGCTGCTCATTACAGCTTTTCTGATTGGCTGACAGCACCTGACTCTCCCAACATCTCACTGGTTCACACATTCATCTGGTCCTGTATGCCCCGCCCCACGCTTCCTGTCCCCTGTGCTGCAGGCAGCTGGAGGTGCTGTGATGTCAGAAAGATGTCCCATCCGCATTATGATGTCATTGCTGTATTTTCTGGCGAGCAAACTCCACCGCCCACCTCAGAGCCTCAGTGATGTCAGTGGTACTTCCTGTTCCCTTGGCAACCAGCGCAGAGCCGCCAGCGCTGCCCCCAAGGTGATGACACACCGCCACCGCCCAATCAGAGGCCGAGGGGCAAGAGTCCTGAGGAGGAGAGGACAGCCAATCAGACACAACGAGCCCCCACCCACAAACTGATGTCATTGACGGATGAGTTACCTTGGGAACCTGACAGGCACACAGAACCTTCCCAGAATGCCTCTGGTGAGCCAGCAGCATCACATGACTGCGAGAGCTGCGGCACTCAGCTGGTTCACCGTCTTCATCACAATCTGTCAGGATGATGTCGCAGTGATGTCATCAGACACAGAGAGAGAGAGAGAGAGAGAGTGCATGATGGGAAGTGAAGCTGTAGCTGTTCTTACCGACAGAAGTCCGTCTCCACGGAGTCGACCTGCAGCTGCGGACGCCGTTCTTCTCCAGCAGAGCCCGAGCCGCACTGCAGCCTGACAGCAAAGCATCATGGGAAAACATGTCTGCATTCATGGGCCATTCTACTGAGTTGATCTGCACTACAAAACTACAAACTGTTTCCTTAGAACCAAAAACTCTAAATTTTAAACATTTTAATGATCCTCCGTTCAACTGCTGTGATCCTAATTAATATTTGATTTAATGTTTAAAATCATCGTTTATAAGCTGCTTGATTTATTAATAAATTAAATTATCAGGTTATGAAAGTGTTTGGTTCAGTGTTTATTAAAAGTCAGTCTGATCAATTTCATGTTCTTCACAATATAAATGAAACTTTTATTAATGAACTGGTTTTATTTAAACGTATTTCAATCTTATCATTCTGATGTTTATTATTATGTTTCAGTAGGGTCAAATTTTGGGAGGAAAAATATTTCAAAATATTAAATGAGATTTAAATGTACATTTACCAGAAACATGTAGGATGGATGATCATCAGTTTCTACAAACAAAGTTTTATTTGAGGACATTCACTGCTCTGACTTTGGACCAGTTCTGTAGAATTAAATATAAAACTCCATCTTATTCAGTATTTCCCTCCTCTCTGAGTGTGAGTGTGTGTGTGTGTGTGTGTGTGTGTGTGTTCACCTCTCTGGTCTCCAGTTTCCTCACAGTGGTGTTACTGGTCCTCTGCAGAGCTCTGAGTCGACTCTGAAGCTCTCTGCGCTGCCACTGAGGACCGAGGTGTTATCTACAGCCTGACAGACAGAGTTCAGGGTCACACAGCCTGACAGACAGAGTTCAGGGTCACACAGCCTGAAAATGCATCATGGGTAGTGTACGTACATCAGAGAGGACTCCGACCTCCTTGGCGAGATGCTGGGCAGAATCGAGGCTGAGAGGCGGAGCCTGTGAGTCTGGCTGACAGAGAGTCGACGTCCTGAGACAAGACGTGACCTGCCTCGAGCCTGAAGAACCAGAACATCAGAGGTGAGAACTTCAGTGGTCAGATCATAAGAACATCAGAACATCAGAGGTCAGTTCTGCTCACAGTGTTTGTGCTAAGCTAACCAGGTTACTGGACACACAGATGAAACATGTGACTGTAACTGACCGTGTGGCGTCTCGTCCGTCACGCGACGATCCGACTGATTCCTTTGACCATCTGTCTCTCAGAAACAATTACCAGGTCCTCAATGGCTCGGTCTGCAGCAAGTGACTGAGCATGCGCACACACACACACACACACACACACACACACACACACACACACACGTAATGAAACTTTACAGTTCAAAACTAAATTTTGAAAACAAGATGAAGCTGGAAATGAGCTGCTTCTGTCTGCAGGTGAGGACAGGTGAGGACAGGTGAGGACAGGTGAGGACAGGTGAGGACAGTCCTACAGACAGACACAGTGAGCTGCCCCTGGTGGTCAAACGTTTCCACTACATCCAGCTGAAACCTGCACTCAACTGTTACTGCTGATATCTTGGTGTTAATTGTGTTGCTAAGCAACAGATGCTGTCTGCACTTGTGTAAATGTGACAGGTGGACAAGTGAACAGAGGGACAGGTGGACAGGAGGACAGGTGTGTTTGAGTCTCACGTTCCACAGCAAAGTTCCACAGATGTTTGTCCATCTGTCCGACCATCCAGCAGGTCAGAGACCGCCAACCCCACAGACACCACGCGGACAGGGTCAGGATACACCTGCAGAGAGACAGACAGACAGGAGGACAAACAGACGGACAGATTAGTACACCTACAGACAGAGAGACAGACAGTGTTTGACAGCAGTCTGTCCTCACCTGCCCACCGTCCTCAGGCTGTCGATGCTCCTCGCCGTCTGCAGAGGAGCTCCTGGCTGTGGATGATGTGATTGGCTGAGATGATGTCATGGACACACGTCTCTACCTGCTGCAGCTGAGAGACGCTCAGAGAGCCCTGAGGACAAGAGACAGACAACAGGTGAGTCTGACCATCAGAGGGCTGTGTTCTCTCCTGATAGAACGTTTCTTCAAACTGAAAGCGCTGCTGCGCTCTGCGCCTCTTTAGAACAGCGCTGTTTCTGAGCGTGTCACTGCTGATTGGAGAACAGCTGTGACACCGTTTTAAGAAGCGTGCCGTTCAGGCATTTTCACACTGAACGCATTCCCCAGTTTTCTCCTGGTCAGGTGACCTGAACAGGTGACACGCTCACTTCCTGTCTGCACCTCCACATTTATTATTTAGTCTCCACATGATAGTTAAGCGTTAATTAGAGATTATTTATTGGTTAGTTACTGGTTATTAATTGGTTATTTATTGGTTATTCATTGAGCAGGTCATCTGACCTTGATGCTGAAGTCGAGCGGAGGCGATCAGCTGACACATGAGATCCTCTCTGCTGGACTGAAGGACCCAGAACTTCCTTCAGAGCAAAGTTCAGGGCGTGAGTCGCGTGTGTTTGACCATACAGGACAACCTGTGGACCTGAGAGACAAGAGGACAGCAGGAGACACATCAGGACACTTTACAATCAACACGTCTCATCAAACCCTTTACATTTTAATGATAATTTACAGCTGAAATGTTTAATCAATCCATAACTGAATTAATCACCAACTATTTTGATAAATGATTAACGTTTCTGAAATGTTAATATTTCTGGTTTGATCTGATCAATATTTTACAAAATAAAATTATTCAATATTTCCTCCTTCAGAATCAACAAAAACACACAGTCTGTGTGTCTCTGTGTGTGTGTGTGTCTGTGTGTGTGTGTGTGTGTGCTGTCTCTGTGTGTGTGTGTGTGTGTGTGTGTGTGTGTGTGTGTCCCTCTGTGTGTGTGTCTGTGTGTGTGTGTGTGTGTGTCCTCTGTGTGTGTGTGTGTGTGTGTGTCTCTGTGTGTGTCTGTGTGTGTGTGTGTGTGTGTGTCCCTCTGTGTGTGTGTGTGTGTGTCTGTGTGTCTCTGTGTGTGTGTGTGTGTGTGTGTGTGTGTGTCTGTGTGTGTGTGTGTGTCTCTGTGTGTGTGTGTGTGTCTCTGTGTGTGTGTGTGTGTGTGTGTGTGTGTGTCCCTCTGTGTGTGTGTGTGTGTGTGTGTGTCTCTGTGTGTGTGTGTGTGTGTGTCCCCTGTATGTGTGTGTGTGTGTCTCTGTGTGTCTCTGTGTGTGTGTGTGTGTGTGTCCCTCTGTATGTGTGTGTGTGTCTCTGTGTGTCTCTGTGTGTGTGTGTGTGTGTGTCCCCTCTGTGTGTGTGTGTCTGTGTGTGTGTCTGTGTGTGTGTGTGTGTGTCCCCTCTGTGTGTGTGTCTCTGTGTCTCTGTGTGTGTGTGTCTCTGTGTTTGTGTGTGTGTGTCCTCTGTGTGTGTGTGTGTGTGTGTGTGTGTGTGTGTGTGTGTCTCTGTGTTTGTGTGTGTGTGTGTCCCCTCTGTGTGTGTGTGTCTCTGTGTGTGTCTCTGTGTGTGTGTGTGTGTGTCCTCTGTGTGTGTGTGTGTCTCTGTGTGTGTGTCTCTGTGTGTTTGTGTGTGTGTGTGTCCCCTCTGTGTGTGTGTGTGTGTGTGTGTGTGTGTGTGTGTCTCTGTGTTTGTGTGTGTGTGTGTGTGTGTGTCTCTGTGTTTGTGTGTCTGTGTGTGTGTCTGTGTGTCTGTGTGTGTGTGTCCCTCTGTGTGTGTGTGTGTGTGTGTGTGTGTGTGTGTGTCCCTCTGTGTGTGTGTGTGTGTGTCTGTGTGTGTCTCTGTGTGTGTCTGTGTGTGTGTGTGTGTGTCTGTGTGTGTGTGTGTGTGTGTCTGTGTGTGTGTGTGTGTGTTACCTGGTCCAGGTGTAGCTGCACCTGGTCTCCAGTCTTCAGGCTGTCAGTCATGGTCACCTGATGGACCACCCCCACCAGGACCACAGCGTCCACCGGTACAGGGCGTCCTGAGAGACAGGCGACACACACCTGGAGATCACATGACAGGTAACCTTCCCATGATGCACCTCCTGTGGCGGTCCGCTGACCTGCAGTCCGTCCCGGTGAAGTATCCCGGTCATGTGACTGCCCCCTGCTCGGAGTAGAAGCAGGTTTGGTCGAGGACGACCCACAGTGTTGCCCCTCGGTGACCTCTGACACCAGAGTCTGACCGTCGTGCAGAGCTACCACTGTCGCACTGCATGCTGGGAACACTGGGAGGAGCGGCAGAGATGCCAGTATAAACTGGACACAGAACAGAGACAGAGACAGGTGTGTGTGAGGACTCGGGTCATACCATATCTGTCCCGCTCAGTCTGTACTGGTATTTGAAGCTGTCGTCAGGTGAGGACGGAGACGCTGCAGCTCTGCCAGGCTGAGGCGTCCAACGTCACCTGAGACTGAACACCTGACTGCAGCTCAGGCGTCACCTGAGACAGAGAGACAGACAGAGAGACATGGAGTGTGTGAGGACATCAGCACAAGACAGCCTCTTACACAGGAAAACACACCGCCTGCTTCACAATAAAAGTCATACAGTCTCTTCACCAATAAAGCTTCCAACAGTAAATATAGTAAACTGCAAACTAAACCAGGAGCATTATGGGAGAAACCAGGAGCATTATGGGAGGAAACCAGGAGCATTATGGGAGAAACCAGGAGCATTATGGGAGAAACCAGGAGCATTATGGGAGAAAGCTGTTCAGAGTGAAAGCGTCACCTTTTCAGTTCTCTGCAATGAGTCGGTCCAGCTCCTGACGGTCCACCTGGACACCTCTCCTCCAACATCAGGTCCACCAGGTCCAGAGGAAACCCAGGTCCCTGTGCAGAGACCAGGCGAGGCTGAGAGACAGAGACAGACAGACAGAGAGAGAGACAGACACAGGGACAGACAGACAGAGAGACAGACAGAGACACAGGGACAGACAGACAGACACGGACAGGCAGACAGAGACACAGGGACAGACAGACAGAGACAGACACAGACAGACAGAGACAGAGGGGACAGAACAGACACAGGGACAGACAGACAGAGACACAGGGACAAACAGACAGACAGAGAACAGACAGACACAGGGACAGACAGACAGAGAGACAGACAGAGACACGGGACAGACAGACAGAGACACAGGACAGACAGACAGACAGGGACAGACAGACAGACAGACAGACAGACAGACAGACAGACAGAACACGGGACAAACAGACAGACAGAGAGACAGACAGACACAGGGACA
The DNA here is from genome assembly GCA_020091685.1 of Lutjanus erythropterus. NCBI lineage: Eukaryota > Metazoa > Chordata > Actinopteri > Lutjaniformes > Lutjanidae > Lutjanus > Lutjanus erythropterus. Next base: position 555,652 of record CM034593.1, on the reverse strand, counting down.
GACAGACGGACAGAGACACAGGACAGACAGACAGACACAGGGACGACAGACAGACAGAGAGACAGACAGACACGAGGACAGACAGACGGACAGAGACACAGGGACAAACAGACAGACAGAGAGACAGACAGACACAGGGACAGACAGACAGAGCAGAGACACAGGGACAGACAGACAGACAGACAGAGAGACAGACAGACACAGGGACAGACAGACAGAACAGAGACACGAGGACAGACAGACAGACAGAGAGACAGACAGACACAGGGACAGACAGAGACACGGGACAGACAGACAGACAGAGAGACAGACAGACACAGGACAGACAGACAGACAGAGACACAGGGACAAACAGACAGACAGAGAGACAGACAGACACAGGAGGACAGACAGACAGACAGAGACACAGGGACAGACAGACAGACAGAGAGACAGACAGACACAGGGACAGACAGAGACAGACAGGTCACATTTAAAGCTGCAGAACAGTGAAGTTCAGTCTGTTTCAACTTTAATTGAATAATTGACTACTGATCAATTTTACATTAATCACCTACTATTTTGATAATCGATTAATCGTTTGATCAGTTTTATGAAAAAACTAAAATACAAATACATCCAGAATTTTTGACATTTTATGTACAAAACAACTAATTGTTTAATCGATTAAAGAAAATGATAAAGAGATTAATTGACAATGAAAATAATCGTTGCTGGTTAATTGTTAGTTTGACAAGATTGTGACATTTCATGGATCAAACTAATCAATTAATGAAGAACAAATAAAACCTATTTATCACGGACAAGATTGCGGCAGTGAGTTGTGAGTTCCTCTGCATGCAGTCTGTCCTGGTGGCTGATGGGAGTTGTAGTGGCTGGGGAGGAACTGACCGGAAAGAGTCCATGTTTGTAGTCCTTTCTGTTGAGCGTTCGAGGATCAGCCTGCTGCCCTGCTGCAGAGACGACAGGAAGTGAGCCTCGTTCTCGTTGATGATGTCCATGATCTGAAACGACAGCAGCTGTCACTCAATGATGACGACTTCCTGTTTCGTATAACGCGACCAGACGAGATTGATCCAGATCAGCTGGACTCACTTTAGATTCAGGATTTTAAATCTAAAATCTGCAACGATCTTTTGTAGACGTTTGTTTATTCTCTCCATCACCTCTGATACAAACATCTGGCTCTTTAGGTGCTGAACGCTCCTCTGTGGACTGTGTCCACCAGCTCGAAATCTCTGTCTGTCTGTCTGTCTGTCCACACACCCGTTATTATAAAATAACTATTGCACACAAAAGCTGTCACAGTCTTTTTGTGAAAACACACCTCAGACTGAACAAGACAGGACATGTGACAGAATAAAACCAGAGGACTAACCAGAAGCGAAGAAAGACGTTGACAGAACAGCTGACAGTGAAAAGTTTAAAGGAAACATAAAACTCTGACAGATGTTAAAATAACATTCAAAATAAAAGAGGTTAAAAAGAGCTGAAGTTTTCAAAATAAAACTAATAAAGCTAACTTAACTGAGAGTACAACATGAGAAAATAATCTTTATCAGGACGTCAGAGACAAAACTCACCCTGTCTGCCTCCTGTGGAGCTCGGATAAACATCACCCTGCCAACACAGGAGACCAATCAATCAACCAATCAATGGATCAATCACTTACTCTGTAGTCCAGGTCACTCACTGTACATGTAATAAATATCCAGGATACGAAAGATATCTTCATCCTTTGAACAGTCGTCTAATTTTCTAGTTTTTATGGACTTCAGATTTTAAATGTTTTCTATTTATTCTGGTCATGTTTTTAATGTTGACCTGGTCAGAGGAGATTATGGGAAATGTATTTACCAGAATGTGGACCACAGTTGGAACCAGGCTGGCCAGCGCTCCTGAGGAGCCTGAAGAACCTCGGCACAGAACCGAACTGCCCGCCAGTCCTCCTCAAACACCAACCTGATACACAAAACACAGAAAAACAACAACACGTCATCATCAGCTGATTGGCTGGCCCTGGTGATGTGACAGCTGATTGGTCGAGACTCACTCTGCTCCTGACATGCCGGATGGACGCCTGCGATGCAGACTGATAACGTCTTGACGTGGTCTGCCACTACTCGTCGCCATGTCCACCTTCCTCGTCTGCTGCCCCAGTCCTGCCACCATACGGTCCCACCCTCGCCTCTGAGGACAGACACATCACCATGACAACAGGAAACTGTCAATCAAATCTCACTACACCTGGTCCACGATAAGAACACAACCTGCAGTCTAATGCAGGTGAGATGGTGTCATGTTGTATTAGATACCTGGAGGATGTAGGTACCTGGAGTGTCGTGTACCTGGTGGATGTTTTGTACCTGGTGGATGTTTTTGTACCTGGTGGATGTTTTGTACCCGGTGGATGTCGTGTACCTGGAGGATGCGTGTACCTGGTGGATGTTTTGTACCTGGTGGATGTTTTGTACCTGGTGGATGTTTTGTACCTGGTGGATGTCGTGGCCTGGTGGATGGATGTCGTGTACCTGGTGGATGTTTTGTACCTGGAGGATGTCGTGTACCTGGATGTTTTGTACCTGGTGGATGTTTTGTACTGTGGATGTTTTGTACCTGGTGGATGTCGTGTACCTGGTGGATGGATGTCGTGTACCTGGTGGATGTTTTGTACCTGGAGGATGGCGTGTACCTGGTGGATGTTTGTACCTGGTGGATGTTTTGTACCCTGGTGGATGGCTGTCGTGTACCTGGTGGATGGATGTCGTGTACCTGGTGGATGGATGTCGTGTACCTGGTGGATGGCGTAGTACCTGGTGGATGTTTTGTACCTGGTGGATGGCTGTCGTGTACCGTGGATGGATGGATGTATTACCTGGTGGATGTCGTGTACCTGGTGGATGTTTTGTACCTGGTGGATCGCGTGTACCTGGTGGATGCTCGTGTACCTGGTGGATGGCGTGTACCTGGTGGATGTTTTGTACCTGGTGGATGTTTTGTACCTGGTGGATGTCGTTGTACCTGGTGGATGTTTTGTACCTGGTGGATGTCATTATTACCTGGTGGATGTCGGTACCTGGTGGATGTTTTGTACCTGGTGGATGTCGTGGTACCTGGTGAATGTCGGTACCTGGTGGATGTCGTGTACCTGGTGGATGGATGTCGTACCTGTGGATGTCGTGTACTGGTGGATGTCTTGTACCTGGTGGATGTCATGTACCTGGAGGATGTCGTGTACCTGGTGGATGTTTTGTACCTGGTGCATGTCTTGTACCTGGTGGATGTTTTTACCTGGTGGATGTAGTGTACCTGGTGGATGTTTTGTACCTGGTGGATGTCATTGTACCTGGTGGATGTTTTGTACCTGGAGGATGTCGTGTACCTGGTGGATGTTTTGTACCTGGTGGATGGATGGCGTGTACCTGGTGCATGTCGTACCTGGTGGATGTTTTGTACCTGGTGGATGTCGTGTGTACCTGGTGGATGTTTTGTACCTGAGAGGATGTCGTATACCTGGTGGATGGCGTGTACCTGGTGGATGGCGTGTACCTGGTGGATGTCGTGTACCTGGAGGATGGCTTGTACCTGGTGGATGTTTGTACCTGGTGGATGTCGTGTACCTGGAGGATGTCGTGTACCTGGTGGATGTTTTGTACCTGGAGGATGTCGGTACCTGGTGGATGTTTTGTACCTGGTGGATGTCGTGTACCTGGTGGATGGATGGCGTGTACCTGGTGGATGTTTTGTACCTGGTGCATGTCTTGTACCTGGTGCATGTCTTGTACCTGGTGGATGTCGTGTACCTGGTGGATGTTTTGTACCTGGTGGATGGCGTGTACCTGGTGGATGTTTGTACCTGGTGGATGGCGTGTACCTGGTGGATGTTTTTGTACCTGGAGGATGTTTTGTACCTGGTGGATGTTTTGTACCTGGTGGATGGCGTGTACCTGGAGGATGTTTTGTACCTGGTGGATGTCGTGTACCTGGTGGATGTTTTGTACCTGGTGGATGGATGTGTACCTGGTGGATGTTTTGTACCTGGTGGATGGCGTGTACCTGGAGGATGTTTTGTACCTGGTGGATGTCTGTGTGCCTGGTGGATGGCGTGCAGCAGTGGTGTGAACAGGTCGGTGTCGTAGTTCGATCTCTTCCCCTGCAGGGCGCTCACCAGTCTCTAGTCCCATCCCAGTATCCACACTGAACTGGGGCAGCACAGCAGAGCTGTGGTCCAGCTCCTGATACAAGCACACACACGGTTATACTGGGAGCTGACCAGTCCAACCAGTTAAAATAAAAATAAATTTAGTTTTAGTTTAGTTTTGTTTTTAAATTAGTTTTATTCAGAACATAGAATATTTATATGTGTGTATTAAATCTATCAGTCAGGTTAAATCTGAGCTGAGAGACAAAAACATTCAGTCATTTTGTTCTCTGGGTTCACTGTTAATGTTTTACAGTGTACTGGTCCAGGTGAACTGGTCTGAACCTGTTGTACTGCATGAAGGCGAGGTTCCAGATCTCGACCACGTCGGCGTGTGGAGCGTTAGCGAGCACTGAGCGTCCCGTCCTCCCACGTGGTCGTAGTGGATCTCAGTGCAGGGGCACGGGGGCCGAGTCCCCATCTCCCAGAAGTTGTCCTTCAGACCAAGGGCATGCAGGCGCCCAGGAGGGACCCTGAGAACGAGACAGACCAGTCATGACTGATGCACTGTAAAAACTAGACGAGGATTTAGTGACTGGTCTTTTCTCATTAACTGAACATAAAGATACATGTTTGATTTGTTAATTAAACTTAAAATGTGTAGTTTAAATTTGTATTTATTTTATAACATGCAAAGACAAATAAATTAGCTTTTTTTTTTTTTACATAAAATTAACATCAGGAATCTGATGAAGAGCTCGCTGACAGTATCGACCACTGTTCACAAAATAACAGTTATTTTGTTTCCTGCATCAACCAAACGAAGTTATTAAATTATAAAAGTTATTAAATGGATGACAGGAATGAAATCATGGAATATTTTGACTTCCATTCAACATTCTCACAATTACAGTCCATATTTTATATTATCTATTTATTTAAATTAAACTGTTTTGAGCCTGAAATGTTTCTTTTCCTGTTTTTTAACCAATAAGGAGTAGCTGTACTGTATCAAAGTTTCTACCCAGAAACATGAGTTCCTCTAACTGAGATTCTGAACATTCAGAGTTTAATCAACTCATTAATAAAGAGGATCAACTTATGATCAGACTTCCAGCATGCACTGTGTGACTCTTTTTACAGTTTGGATAAATCCTCTGATGGGAACTTCCTGTGTGTCTCTGATTCACTTTAACACCTCAGTTTTATTTCTGCCACCACAGACGGTCCAGTTTGATCTAAACTGGGTCAGACCAGTCAGACCAGTGCAGAATAACCTGTAAACAACAACAACTCCTCCAACCGCTCCACTTGAGCACCGCTGAGAGTGAGCAGGGCACGAACCCTAACTGCTAACTCTTGTGTGTGTGTGTGTGTGTGTGTGTGTGTGTGTGTGTGTGTGTGTGTGATATGTGTGTGTGTATGTGTGTGTGTGTGTGTGTGTGGATATGTGTGTGTGTGTGTGATATGTGTGTGTGTGTGGATATGTGTGTGTGTGTGTGTGTGTGTGTGGATATGTGTGTGTGTGTGTGGATATGTGTGTGTGTGTGTGTGTGTGTGTGTGATATGTGTGTGTGTGTGTGTGTGTGTGTGTGTGTGTGTGTGTGTGGATGTGTGTGTGTGTGTGTGTGTGTGTGTGTGTGTGGATATGTGTGTGTGTGTGTGTGTGGATATGTGTGTGTGTGTGTGTGTGTGTGTGTGTGATGTATGTGTGTGTGATATGTGTGTGTGTGTGTGTGTGTGTGTGTGTGGATATGTGTGTGTGTGTGTGTGTGTGTGTGTGGATATGTGTGTGTGTGTGTGTGTGTGTGTGTGTGTGGATATGTGTGTGTGTGTGTGTGTGTGTGTGTGTGATATGTGTGTGTGTGTGTGTGTGTGTGTGTGATGTGATGTGTGTGTGTGTGTGTGTGTGTGTGATGATGTGTGTGTATTTCATCCCTCAGGGATGAATAAAATATGCCTCTTCCTCCTCCTCTCTTCTTCATCCTCCTCCTCCTCCTCTTCCTCCTCCTCCTCTTCCTCTCTCCTCTCCTCTTCATCCTCCTCTTCCTCTTCCTCCTCCTCTTCCTCCTCTTCCACCTCCTCTTCATCTTCCTCCTCTTCCTCCTCATCCCTCCTCTTCCTCCCTCCTCCCTCCTCTTCATCCTCCTCTTCCTCCTCCTCCTCTTCCTCCTCCTCCTCCCCTCCTCCTCTTCCTCCTCCTCTTCATCTTCATTCTCCTCCTCCTCTTCCTCCTCCTCCTCCCCTCCTCTTCCATCTTCATTCTCCTCCTCCTCTTCCTCTTCCTCTCCTCCTCCTCCTCCTCTTCATCCTCCTCCTCCTCCTCCTCTTCCTCTCCATCCTCCTCCTCCTCTTCATCCTCCTCCTCCTCTCTCTCCTCTTCCTCTTCATCCTCCCTCCTCCCCCCCCCCTTCAGGTGGAAAACAAACCAGAACGTTTTGAATCACAAAGATCCGTCTCTTCTGTCTGAGGAACCCTCATCTACCAAATGTGCTGCAGTCAGACACTGATGTGGGCGATCTGCTGCTGTTAAACAACTCAGTGAATCCTCCTCCTCCTCTTCCTCCTCCTCCTCCTCTTCCTCTTCCTCTTCCTCTTCCTCTTCCTCCTCCTCCTCTTCCTCCTCCTCCTTCTTCTTCTTTGGTGTTTGTCGTTTTGTTTTTTTCTTACTTTTTGATTGATCATTTCTACATCCACTCACTTACAAGACTTACATGAACAACACACAATCAAACAATAATATTTGTTTGGCAGTTACACTTCTAGCAGTTCATCTTTTGTCTCAGTGTCTTAATGTGGATCTGTTGATTCTGTCTGTTGTCTTTGTTGCTGTTTTTGGTTTTGAATAATGTCCATTTCTGCCACTTTTCTTGCAGCTGTGTTTGCAGTCTCAGGTGATGAGTGTGTGGATTTCTTCTGGTCCTGACTGGGAGGATTCACTTTACACCATTTCCTTGTAACAGCTTTCTTACTGACTATCAACAGTATTTTGATCAAATAATTATCCCTTACTCTTATAGTCTCTTTAATAGAATTAATTGTCCAAAACGTCAGTATTTTATGGCATTTCCAAAGTCTGTGTGAGTCTGCATCCACTGCTCCACAAAGTCTGTGCCCTTATACTTATTCTGGACTTGGGTGTAATAAAAAAAAAAAACCATATCTGAGAACTGGTGGATGTCTGATGAGTTTTCCTCATATCTCGCCAATCCTCACCTGAAATGTTCACGTTTAGTGTTTGTTTTTTTACAGTGTAGGTGGAGCAGGTGTGAGCGGGGACGTACCCGAGGTCCAACCAGATCTGTCGGGTCTCTTCATCAGCTGGTAGACCTGATCCAGGATCTCCAGCAAAGTATGACACGTAGAGTCTGTCTGCAGGTATCCCATAATGCTCTGTGAGGAGGCTCCACGCCATCTGACACGCCTCCACCTGCACACACACACACACAGACACAGGCCGTTACTGTGATGATGAACACAGTCAGCAGGAGGTCATCTTCCTCCTCCTCCTCCTCCTCCTCACCTTGAAGTAGTCTCCAAACGACCAGTTTCCCAGCATCTCAAAGAAGGTGTGATGGTACACGTCTCGCCCTACGTCCTCCAGGTCGTTGTGTTTGCCGCCGGCACGAACACATTTCTGACTGTTGACCACGCGGCGGTATGAGGACATCTCGCTGCGAGGGTCCACCGTCCCCAAGAAGATGGGCTTAAACTGAGAACAGAGACCAAAGTTTGCATAACATGTCAGAGAATATTGAAAAATGTTGATCAGTGTTTCCAAAACACAGAGACGATGTCCTCAGATGTCTTCTTTGTCCACAAACCAAAAATCTTTGTCAGAGGAGCAAAGAAACCAGAAAATATTCAGACTGATGAAGCTGAAATCAGAGAATTTTAATAAATATATATATGTGTGTGTGTGTGTGTGTTATATATACACGACCGGTCAAAAGTTTTAGAACACCCCAATTTTTCCAGTTTTTTTAATTGAAATTCAAGCAGTTTGAGTCCAATGAATAACTTGAAATGGTACAAAGGTCAGTGGTGAAAAAAAAAGGTAAGGCTACCAAAAACTAAAAAAATAATGTACATTTCAGAATTATAAAACAAGGCCTTTTTCAAGGAACAAGAAATGTGTTAACAACTGAAAGATGTTCTGCAGCAATGGAGGTTGATCAAGTCTTGAAAGTTGGTGCTACTGATTCCTACAGGTGTCCCAACTTCTCTTGGTTCCTTACAAACGTCTCTGTCTGCATAAAAGTAGTGCTGGAACACACTGTGGAACCACACCCTCATGAACAGTGTTTGAACAGTACTGTACTGCAGAAAGTGGTGTGATGCTATAAAAATGGAAAGAAAAAGGCAGTTAACAACAGAAGAGAGACAGACCATCATAACACTTAAAATGTAGGTCTTTCCTACAGAGAAATAGTGAAGAAAGTCATGCAGTGACCTCTGGTATGAACCTGACAGGTCAGGAATTCATCCTACAGCAAGATAATGACCCAAAACATAAGACCAGGCTGTACCTGAACTACCTTTATGAAAAAGAACGAGATGGTAAGCTTGAAAACACGGAGTGGATCAACACCAGACTTAAACCCCATGGAGCTGGTTTGGGATGAACTGGACAGAAGAGTGAAAGCAAAGCAACCAACAAGAGCCACACATTTATGAGAACTTCTGCAGCAGAGTTGGGAAGAACTTTCTGAAGAATATTTGATTTCCTTTGTAGAAAAAAATGCCACGAGTGTGTTCAGCTGTTCTACCTGCCTGAGGTGATGAGTCCAGAGTTTAGAAAACATTTGGTTTAGAAATTGATTCCATCTAAAATCAATCTAAAATCTTCTTTCATTTATTTAACATTTATATTAATAAAATATTTGGTGATATATAATTAGTAGTTTTTAATCTCTGTTCAAACAAACATTATTGAAGGAAGAAGAAGAAGAAAACATAGAGCTGACAGGACGCACTCTTATTTTGACACAGTTAGTTAACAGCCGCAGGTGTTACAGACCGGGACAGACCAGAACAGACCGGAGCGGGTCCACACTGACCTGGTTCATGCCCGCATTAACAAACAGCAGGCTCGGGTCTCCTCTGGGACGGACCGGGGAGGACGGAACCAACAGGTGTCCGTGTTTCTGCCGGAAGAAGTCCAGGAAGGTGCTGCGTATCCGGACAGCGGGCAGCTCCGGAGCTCCGCAGCCGCTGAAGGAGCTCTCTGAGCGGGCAGAGAGGAGGCAGGACGGCCCGCTGACAGGCCGGAGCCTCCTGAGGAACGGGCCGAACATGAGGAGCTCAGAGCGGGTCAAAGAATCACAGAACCGGGCTGAACCTGATCCATGGTGACCCTCTCACACACACACAGACACACACTGCAGGCTGTCTTGATGCGCATGCGCACTCTGACTCCTCTTCTTTTACTGGAGGATGTGACGCAGTGGAGCTTTACCGCCACCTGCTGTTCAACCTGCTCAGTCCTCCTGTCAATCAGCTCACGTATTGATTATTGATCAGCTTACAGATCAGCTTCCTGATAAATATATTGTATACACATATTGTTGATGCGGAGAATAAGGCACATATTTTTACATACTCTTATTGTATATATTTTGTTCTATTATTGTTATATTGTAGTAGAATTGTAAATCTAACCTTTTTTTTCATTTTCCATTTCTTATAATTACTCTTTGTTTTATATTTTTCTGCATCTGTAACTTGATCAGTTTCCACCCGGGGATCAATAAAGTATTTCTGATTCTGATTTAATTATTAAATAATAATGAAATTATTGTCATATAAATAAATAAATCAATTCTGTTTACTTTTTTGTTTTATTTTGTCACACAAGAACAAACAGACTGAAGAAGACATGAAACATGAAATTCACACAGATAAAAATATTCACATTAAAGGGGAAGTTCACCATTTTTCCTGTGTGTTGATAGTAAATGTGTTGAGCTGGTTGTTCAGATCCGCCCTGACAGGTCGGCTTATATATGATGTCTTTTTATTTACCCTGAGACAGCGCCATGCTGCATCCTGTATGGCTTTTTTTCCCTCACAGGATGGTGAAGTCCTGTTCTATGGCAGAAATACTCAACATATGGTCTGAGGGTCACATCTGGTCCCTGATAGGCTGTAGCGTGGCCCTCTGATCATTTTCTAATTCACACTGAAAACAAACTGATTCAAAGGACGGAAGGAAAGATGTGTCAGTGTTGCATGATGGGATAATGAGTCTGTTAACAGTCTGTGCAGGAAAAGAATAGAGGACTATTCTGATCTATAAATGAGTATTTTATAATAAAAACGTTTAAATCTGCTCTTCATTCTGTGGCTGCAGGATCACTTTATGTTTATGAATCTCTCCAACAGTTCAGTGATTATTTAATGTTGTATAAACTCTTTGAAATGATTGAATCCAGTTACAGTTATTAAATGCAGTAAAATATCTGATCTGTGATTTTGACACAGTAGAATCAGATCAATATTCATATCAGCCTGGATTTCATGACGTCTGTGTGCTCCACCTATTATTCAAGTCATTTCCTTATTTTCATTATCAATTATCTGCTGATCATCTTCTTGATTAACTGATTAATTGATTGGTCCATAAAATGTCAGAAAATGGTGAAAGTAAAGTTGATTGGAAAAGAAACCAGAAAATATTCACATTTAAGAAGCTGAAATCTGCTGAGATTTTTTATTAAGAAATGTCTCAAACCAGTTTATCATTCTCAAAACAGTTGGCAGTTCATTTAATAATCATTTATTTGATTGATTCTTGCAGTTTGAGACTGAAATAAAGATGAAAACTAAACTTAAGGAAAAAAAAGAAACTAACTGAAACTATTATCTTTGTAATGGAACAGCTGCTCTGACAAATACTGCTCATTTTATAACTAAAACAAACAAAAAACAAAAAGCTAAAAGTAAACAATTCCCACTCAAACTAATAAAAACTAATATCAATTATGAATAAAAACTAAAAACTACACCTTTTTAAACAACAAAATACAAATAAAAACGAATAAACAATGAGAAACTGTTTAAATGTCTTTATTGTGTTTTATTTTGTATATTTTCTCTGTTAGTTGTGAAATATTTTGTCTCTTTGATCAGAAACAAACTTCATCAGCTCGGTCTTCATCTTTCTGACTCTCTGTGTGTCCCTAAACGCCTCAGCAGCGGGGACGTGTCGCGCGCTTATCAGACCTGATTAAGGTCACCTGTCGGTCACGTGTGTGTCCGTCAGTCACCTGTGTGTCGCTGTGTGTGTGTCAGCTGCAGTGTATCGGAGTTGTTCCGGTAATTTTCCGGCTCAGGATGCAGAAAGGTCTGAAGAAGTACTTCGTCAACATGGACGAGTACCTGAGCAGTCTGGGTTTGTACCGGAAGATGGTGGCCCGGGACGCGTCCAGCCTGTTCAGGGCCGTGTCCGAACAGGTGAGTCAGAACCGAACAGAGCCGCAGGGAGAGCCGGGACACCGAGAGGGGGGAGCGGGGAGAGAGGAGCCGACAGACCGGGGTCAGAGGTCACACACAGGCAGTAATAATACTCACTGTAATACTACCGATACTGTGTGATGGTACTACTGCTGTACTCCTGATACTCCTTTTAAAGTCTCTCCCAGTTCAACCAGTTTGGTTCCAGTCAGTTCAGCGTCATAACTCAGAGTTAATGAAGTTAATTACACCTGACCCCGGTTACCATGGAGACGGAGTTCAAAAACCAAACCTGTACTTGAGTACGGTTACATCACAAAAATATTACTCCCATACTGCTGTCAGAAAAGTACTCGAGTAAAAGTAAAAAGTATTCTTGTCAAAAACTACTCAGAGTAGAAGTTCCTTTTGAACAGATGTCATCAGTAGGAACACTGAGCTCTGCATCGTCTATAACCAGTGGTGGACAGTAACAAAGTACATTTACTTGAGTACTGTACTTAAGTACATTTTTTGAGTATCTGTACTTGAGTATTTGTTTTCTTGGAAACTTCAGACTTTCACTCCGCTACATTTCAAAGACAAATATTGTACTTTTGACTTCACTACATTTCTAGAAAGGTTGTTGTTACTTTTAGTCTAATCACAGCTTCCAAGTCAGCTGATGGTGTTTTTCTTTTCTAAAACACAATTGGCCACACGCTGTGTTCCTCACAGAAACAAACCAATCACAGTACTCGCTCTAAACAGGGATTGTTGTAAAAGCAGAAATACGTCATCCAGGCGTCTGCAACAAGAACAAACTCCGCCTCTGTCATTCTAACAAAACTAAATCTCAACATGTTATTAGAATTAAAAAAAGACAAATAATTCCAAGTAGGCTTTTAATGTTGGATTGTTTTTATTGGGGTGAAAAATATCACATAATTAATGCAGACAATAACTGTCCTTTTTGTTTTTGATTGTATTGTTATGCTGAAGTTTTTATAGGTTTTGTGTAACAGATTGATTCTACAGCAGGTCAGAACTTCATCAGGTGGTTTCAGAGTCACAAGCTTCTGTAAATGTACTGTGAGAAAAATACAACAATGTATTGATATTAGAAAATGTACTTTGTCATTTGTACTTTTGAATACTTAAGTATTTTGAAAAACAAGTACTCTGGTACTTTAACTTGAGTAAAATTTTGACTGATCAGCTTTCACTTGTAGTTGAGTAATATTTGACCAGGAGTATCTATACTTTGACTCAAGTACTGGGGCTGAGTACTTTGTCCACCGCTGTCTATAACTGATGATCAATTAATCAATAATCACCTTCACTTTGACAGCTTCTGTTCTTCTGAGCAAAACAGAAAAATAAACATTTAATAAAATGAAAACAGTGTTGAATATAAATATTTATAGAATATCTAAGAAAATAATAAAAAAAAGAAAAAACTGCAGTAAAATATCAAAATACACAAGAATAATATACAGGGATACACTACAAGCAATATAAAAATAAATATATTAAATATTGATTAAATTCTTAGAGATGATTAACATCCTTATTTCAAACCCGCTGCACTGATCAGTTGTCCTGTTTTTCATTGGTCCGTTTGGAATCGGGTCACCTGATTGGCTACAAAAATACTGAATATTCAGTCTGTACTCAATTATGATTTATAAAGTAGCTGAGTAGATTACATATTGTAATGCATACTTAAGTACAAGAAAAAGTAGACCGACTTGTACAGACTTGAAGATCTACTCAGAAAAGTAGAGTAAGTAGAGTATTTGTAATTAGTTACTTTCACCCCGATGATCCACAGAGAGCCGATAACGACAGAGACGTCAGACGCTGAAAAATAATTAATGATCGGGCTGCACAATAAATTGAAAAATTATTGAAATCACAATATGGCCAAGTGCAAAATCCAAACCGCAGAACCAGAAACTTCTCGCAATTTTTTGAAAAAGGAAAAATGTTTGCAAAAACTGCATTATGAGATGTTAGAGTCGTTGATACAGACACAAGCAAAGGGCACATTATTATGATTTTAATCATTTTTCAGTAAATATGAAAATTTTAATACAAAAATGGTCATTCCCACTATCATCATATCTCATATCGAAATCGCAATTTCAGTCAAATAATCGCAATATGACTATTTTAGTGAGTCGTGCAGCCCTAATTAATGAAAAGAAAATAATAGTTTTCAGTATCGGGTATTTTCATGTTCTCATCTTCTTCTGTTCTCTATCATCTGAAATATTATTTTAAACTGTTTCATCATTATTCTGTAGAATTTCATATGATATCAGCTTTTCTCTTTTAATTCATTTTAACTTGACTGTTGTTATTCTATTCTCTTCTACTCTATTCTATTGGACACTGTCATTTAGCAGTTTGTCTCTGTCAGGCAGGAACCTTGTCAGGAAATGAAAAGTTTTTAAATGAAATGACTGCAGCTCTTTTTAAAAACTTTCACCAGTTAAATATTTGGAAAACCCACAGACGAACATAAAGGAGACCAACAGCTTTATTTTTAGAAAACAGGAGTAAAAATATACGTTACACTGACGGATTTAATGTAAAAGGTTTATATTTATGTTATAATGTCACGTTTTTATACTGATGTGTGTGTGTGTGTGTGTGTGTGTGTGTGTGTGTGTGTGTGTGTGTGTGTGTGTGTGTGTGTGTGTGTGTGTGTGTAGTTGTATTACTCTCAGAACTACCATCAGAGGATCCGTCAGGACTGCGCCAACTTCATGAGAGCCAACAGATGCAACTTTGAGCCGGTGAGTCAGTGGACCATCGGTGTTGTTACCATGGTTACATGCAGGTTCAGACACATCGAGCTGCCGGTTGACCCTTCACTAAGCCTCTGTCCAATCATAGCTTAGCAACTGTAACTAGGGCTGTCAGGCTTTCTGTTTGTCTCCATGTTGACGTTGTGCAGGAGGCTCTGAGAGCAGTGATCCTCGATGTTTCATGAGTCTGAACGGTGACGTCTTTTTGTCGTGAAACACAGGAGCACATGTTGAATGTCTGCAGTAACTTTACCTCCAGACAAACTTGTTAGATCCACTGCATCTGCATTTGTTTGAAGAATCAAAGTGGGTCGATGATGATGCATCTCTCTCTGGCTCGCTGTCTCAGGTCTGAGCCGGGTTAGCTTAGCTCTTATCCCGGCTCTCTTCCTGTGGTGATCGTGGTCCAGCTGGTCTGGCTGGGTGACCCGTCTCAAGGTCCGCTGCACTAATCGAGTCCCTGCTCTTCCTTTTCCCACGTTAATGAGTGTATTTCTATCATCTATCATGTAGATATACCTGCTGTATTTCACCATCCGACCAATGTTAGCTGAGATGTAAGCTAGCTTTAGCCTCAGTCTGTTAGCATTAATGTTATATCATGTACGCAGCTGTTAGCTAACTTTACATAAACACTTTCACAGGGTTCTTGTTTTAAAACGTGTCAGATGGAAACATTAAAACATCAGCTGGAGACTCTCAGCTGACTCAAGTCAAGTTAGCATTAGCGTTAGCTTACATCAGCAGCTGCACTTATGAAATCTGCTTGTGAGTCTTTATTTTAGCGACAAAATCCACCGTCGTCAGCTGGAAATGAGAATCTGCTTCTGTTTACATCTCTAAAGAATCACAGACCTCATGTTTCAACAATTTTGATGTTAAATCTGCCGCCATTATCACTGTAAACGGCATAAATGCAGTGCGAGAATGGAAAGTTTGGCAGGTGTAGCAACAGTAACTAAGGAGGGCGGGGCTTAGTGAAGGGTTAATGAGAACAAAACTATTGAAGACCTGAGAGCCAATCAGAGAGCGGGATATTCTGTGTTTGTACAGCTGGTGAGAAGTCTGACTACTAATGCAGAATTAACGCTGCCCTAACGCTGCCCTAACATAGTACCTGAGTGTAACTAAGTCATGATGATGTCACTGATGCTGCAGCTTGTCTTCGTCTGTTTTCTTTCAGTTTGTTGAAGGTTCCTTTGAGAAATATCTAGAACGTCTGGAGGACCCAAAGGTGAGCTGCTGTGACCTTTGACCCTTTAGCTGAACACTTGTGACCAGGTGTGATGGGGTGTAACTGTGTGTGTGTGTGTGTGTGTGTGTGTGTGTTTTCAGGAGACGGTGGGTCAGGTGGAGATCAAGGCTCTGTCTCAGCTCTACAGGTGAGAAACTCTGACCTGCTCCGATCACTGAGTTCTCAGCTGTTTTAAAATGTTTTTTAAATGGTTTTTGAATCTGCTGTTTCTGCTGCTTCAACCAGAAAATGACCTGAAACCTGAGACCTGATATTTTGGTTAAAGGTTGCTTTTTTAAAATGAAATCAAAGTTGAAGTGAGATTGATGATCATCAGAGTATTAGAGTTGCAGGGAGGTAGATTCTGTTACCTTTGGACAGAGACAGACGAGACAGACTGTTTCCCTCTGTTTCGACTCTTTATGCTAAGCTAAGCTAACCAGCTGCTGACTGTGTACAGAAATCAATCTGACATCAGACTCTCAGAGAAAGAAGAACATTATATTAAACACTGAACTGCTCCTTTAACTCTGTGTGTGTGTGTGTGTGTGTGTGTGTGTGTGTGTGTGTGTGTGTGTGTGTGTGTGTGTGTGTGTGTGTGTAGGCGTTGTTTCCTGATCTATCGTTACCCAGGGAAACCAGCCACTGTGATCTCAGAGGACGACTTTGTTGACAAGGTGAAGAAGTTTCCTGTTGTTGTTTCTGATCAGCTGCCTCTGTGATCAATAATACATTAATGATCAATAATAATACAATAATGAATGTTAAGTAAATCTTTAAAGGGTCAGTCTGGAGATTTACTGCTGAAACGCTTCATCAGTCAAAGATTTAAATACACACAGTTTGTGTGGTAATTAGTGATAACATACATACAGGTGACATACAGGTGACATACTGGTGGTGTACACATACAGGTGACATACAGGTGGTGTATACATACAGGTGATATACAGGTGACATACAGGTGGTGTATACATACAGGTGACATACAGGTGGTGTACACATACAGGTGACATACAGGTGGTGTACACATACAGGTGACATACAGGGGACATACAGGTGGTGTATACATACAGGGGACATACAGGTGGTGTATACATACAGGTGACATACAGGGGACATACAGGTGGTGTATACATACAGGGGACATACAGGTGGTGTATACATACAGGTGACATACAGGTGACATACGGTGGTACACATACAGGTATATACAGGTGGTGTATACATACAGGTGATATACAGGTGACATACAGGTGGTGTACATACAGGTGACATACAGGTGACATACAGGTGGTGTATACATACAGGTGACATACAGGTGACATACAGGTGGTGTACATACAGGTGATACAGGTGGTGTACACATACAGGTGACATACAGGTGGTGTACACATACAGGTGACATACAGGGGACATACAGGTGGTGTATACATACAGGGGACATACAGGTGGTGTATACATACAGGTGACATACAGGGGACATACAGGTGGTGTATACATGTGGGGACATGGTGGTGTATACATACAGGGACATACAGTGGTGTATACATACAGGTGACATACAGGTGGTGTATACATACAGGTGTATACAGGTGGTGTATACATACAGGTGACATACAGGTGGTGTACACATACAGGGGACATACAGGTGGTGTACACATACAGGTGACATACAGGGAAATACAGGTGGTGTACAGGTGACATACAGGGGACATACAGGTGGTGTACACATAGGGGACATACAGGTGACATACAGGTGGTGTACATACAGTGACATACAGGGAAATACAGGTGGTATATACATACAGGTGACATACAGGGGACATACAGGTGGTGTATATACAGGTGACATACAGGTGGTGTATACATACAGGTGACATACAGGTGGTGTATATATACAGGGACATGGTGGGTTATACATAAGGTGACATACAGAGGACATACAGGTGGTGTATACATACAGGTGACATATGGGGACATACAGATGACAGGTGACATATAGGACATGTACAGGTGCCGTGGCGTAACACGCAGGTGACATACAAGTGTTCTACAGTGTATTACAGGTGACATACCCGTGATGTACAGGCGGTGTTTATGCGATATAGGTGATATACAGATGATTTACAGGTGACTTACAGATGACATATCGGGTCATGTTGATATGATGCTGTGGCGAATTGAGTGACTGAACTCACAGCAGGTCACATGACATTACATGACATGGTCAATGCTGACCATCAATCTTCTGTGTTGCCTAGAAGTGGCGCTGTGTTTATCCATCGCAGTCACTATGACATTGTTTATCCGAGAGTTACCCCCCTCTGCTGCCCTCTGTCAGTGTGAGTACTGAGCTCTGATTGGTGATCAGTGATTTAAAAGAACAGTACAACCTTTTACTGTCTCTGACCTGGAGGTTAATTTTTAGCAACAAATTACAATAAAATAACTACAGACATGTCAGTGAGGACAGTTCTGCATTGTGAGGACATGTCTGCCCGTGAGGACATGTCTGCGTGAAACAGTTCTGCACCGTGGACATGTCTGCACAGTGAGGACATGTCTGCACCGTGAGGACATGTCTGCACCGTGAGCAGTTCTGCACCGTGAGGACATGTCTGCACCGTGAGGACATGTCTGCACCGTGAGACATGTCTGCACCGTGAGACAGTTCTGCGTGAACATGTCTGCACCGAGAACATGTCCTCATTATGACATCATCAATCAACATCACTCCTGTGGGAGCAGCCATGTTAGCGACATGCTAACACAATGATCTGTTATTGATCCTTGTATTGATTAATTCAGTTCCTCATTGATTAATTTTGTGTGTGTGTGTGTTTAGCCCTCCTGTATGAGCTGCTGTACACTCAGGTGTTTGGTTGGAAGAGGCGGAGCTCTGTCATGCCATGGAGACCTTCAGGTCGGAGGTCGTCGTTATAGAAACAGCCCTTCGATGTGCAGCGACATCGACGTGGCTATGAGGACCAAGGACACAGGTGCACTCACACACAGTGATGTCATGCTCAGAACATTCAGGTCACAAACTGCTGCTCAACCTCCCTTCCTGATGACATCATACCAACAGGTGTGTCTGTGTGTGTTTGTTTTGGTGCAGGGAGGAGTCGGAGGTGGGTGGAGTTGCAGAGGAGAGAACGAGCTGTGGAGGATGAATCAAAGGTGGGAGGGCAGCGGCTGCTGTCAATAAGTCATGTGATGTCACCAAGTTTCTGACTTCTTGTTGTTTTTAATTGGTCAGCCTCAGCAGAAGCCCGCCCCCTCCAGACTGTCTCTTCCTTATAAGGTGATGAAGTCTCTGGATGGAAAGTTTACAGAAACCTGGTTTGGCGTCTGGCATGACACCTGTAAGGTAACACACACCCAGAGACACACACTCACAGAGTGATGCTGCGTCACCAAGTCAGTTCCAAGATCTTAAGACTTAAAGTATGAATGAGAGAATATTTTACAAATGAGGCTCTGAGGATATCTGTAATCTGATTACAGTGACAGGTACTAATCTGATATTATTAATCCATCTGTATTAATCTGTTAACTGAAAGTGTGTGTGTGTGTGTGTGTGTGTGTGTGTGTGTGTGTGTGTGTGTGTGTGTGTGTGTGTGTGTGTGACAGAGATGCAGACCAGACTACATGGTGTTTTGCAGGAGGCAGTACTTTCTGGAGATAAATGTCAGGTAAAAACCCACGAGTGTCAGTGTTTGATTTGGTTCTTCTGAGATCCACCAGCTGGGAACACCTGTAGATTCTCAACACAGCGGGACATTAAAGTATCTGTTCACTCAGGAAGCATGGTGTTACAGAGCTCAACAGGAAGTGAAAATCATGTTCAGGATTTAGATGATGAGTCATAAGGCGTTTCTCAATACTGAGTACGCCAAGTTCAGGACTCAGGGACTTAGCAAGTTCGATCTGAGAGTCCAGTCTCCGAGGACGGAAGGACGGAGAGGTCATTCTGCTTGGGACAGTACCGTATTGATGATGTCACCACAGCTCATCACAACACCTACTTCATTATTTTCACCATTAATGTATATTTGAAATAACAAATATGATATAAAACAACCCTGTATCTTTTGGTTTATAATGTTGGAAAACAAATTATATCTCGTTTTACTTCTATAGAGACATCAGAGCCAGCGAGATTTCAAAAGGTCACGCCAGGATAAGGCTGTTTTTAGCGGGTTAATCAATGCTAACAGCCGGTCATCTTGCTAGCTGGCGAGGTATGCTGGCAGTCCCGTTAGCAGGACGACACATCTCCAGCGTGAACAAATTTTAAACTCTGGCATATCGTGATGAATCGACCACAGATTCTAGGTTTAATGTCTCATTCTCATAAAATAATCTTAAATTTCATTCCATGGTACTAAACAGTAGTATTTAGACACCTGTAACCAAAGTTGAAATGCATTCTGGGATATGTGGCTGCCCCAAGTCACACAAGTCACCACCTGATGCATCCTTGATAAAGCGAGGCGAACAGAACACATCGGGTATTTGACTGTACTTGGCGAGATGCGGACTTGAATTGGAACATACTTGGACTGAGACTGATGATTCTCAAGAACACAAGTACAGAGAAGCATGTTGAGAAATGGCTATAATGTTGTGAACATCCACAGGTCTAATCAGTCTGAAGCTTGGGCTCAGCTCTTCTTTGATTGGTTGGTTCAGCTTTGTGTGTGCGTGTGTGTCTTTATCTCCGCCTGTGTGTTTCAGGTGCGTCTGGAGCCGAAGAAGTACTACAATGCCTTCATCCAGGGTAAGGGCACACTCATCAGCCGTCACGTCTTCATTGAGGAGCTGGGAGAGAAGTAGCGCACAGAACCTGAACCTGTAACACTACAGCAGTCTGTAACACTAGAACACAGTCTGTGACCATAAAACAGTCTGTGACACTAGAACACAGTTTGTAACACTAGAACACAGTCTGTGACCATAAAACAGTCTGTAACACTAGAACACAGTCTGTAACACTAGAACACAGTCTGTGACCATAAAACAGTCTGTAACACTAGAACAATCTGTGACCATAAAACAGTCTGTAACACTGAACACAGTATGTAACACTAGAACACAGTCTGTAACACTAGAACACAGTCTGTGACCATAACAGTCTGTAACACTAGAACACAGTCTGTGACCATAAAACAGTCTGTGACACTAGAACACAGTTTGTAACACTAGAACACAGTCTGTGACACTAGAACAGTCTGTAACACTAGAACACAGTCTGTGACCATAAAACAGTCTGTGACACTGGAACACAGTTTGTAACACTAGAACACAGTCTGTGACACTAGAACACAGTCTGTAACACTAGAACACAGTCTGTGACCATAAAACAGTCTGTAACACTAGAACAATCTGTGACCATAACAGTCTGTAACACTAGAACACAGTCTGTAACACTAGGCACAGTCTGTGACCATAAAACAGTCTGTGACACTAGAACACAGTCTGTGACCATAAAACAGTCTGTGACACTGAACACAGTCTGTGACCATAACAGTCTGTAACACTAGAACACAGTCTGTAACACTAGGAACACAGTCTGTGACACTAGAGCACAGTCTGTAACACTAGGACACAGTCTGTGACATAAAACAGTCTGTAACACTAGAACAATCTGTGACCATAAAACAGTCTGTAACACTAGATTACAGTCTGTGACCATAACAGTCTGTAACACTGAACACAGTATGTAGCAGCTAGAACACAGTCTGTAGCGGCTAGAACACAGTCTGTGACCATAAAACAGTCTGTAACACTAGAACTGTGATCTGGCATCTGACATGACACTGGGAACTGCATCCGTAACTGAACACAGTCTGTGACACTAGAACACAGTCCATGACACTGGGAGCACAGTCCGTAACACTAGAACACAGTCCGTCACTCGAGGACACAGTCCGTAACACTAGAACACAGTCTGTAACACTAGAACAATCTGTGACCATAAAACAGTCTGTGACACTAGAACACAGTCTGTGACCATAAAACAGTCTGTAACACTAGAACACAGTCTGTGACACTGGGAACACAGTCTGTGACACTAGAACACAGTCAGAGTTTGGTCAGATTTTTAGCAGAGGAGCTGATCTGTGACTTACAGTTTGACAGACTAAATGTTCATGTTTTCAGACACCTAGTTCCTCTGACTGATCTGAAACCAGTGAATCGTTCCTGCCTGGAGCGTTGCTGCTCCCAGCAGAAAAGGAGACCTGGAGTGCGTTTAGACTGGGATCAGTTTCTGTTCAGTTCCTGCATTCTCCTCCTGCTCTCTGAA
>CM034593.1:483714-523714 GCA_020091685.1 Lutjanus erythropterus | reverse complement strand
CCCCGCCCACCTCCCCCATCACTCTTCCTACCACCCCTGCCTCCCTCCCTCCACCCATTGGACTGGAGGCCACGCCCCACGGGTCTACTGCCCTGCCCCTAATCCTGCCCATGTGGTCAGTTACATCACAGCCCCGCCCCCCCACCACACAGCCACACACTACATACCCCCCACCATCTAACACACATCATGCCTCAATCGTTAGCTCATAGCTAACAACTGTATGTTTTCAATGAGCAGCGCTAACAGCAGGAAAACCTCGTATCTCCAAAACATTTTCCTCTTCATGTGGAAGTTTTCTAGAGGATGAAGAACCTGGGAACAAAACCGGAGAATTAAAGAATTCATGATTAAAAATGTAAATTTAGCATCGATGTTTTCCTGTGTTAGCATGTTAGCTTCACACTGAGTATAATGGCAGAACCAGAGTTCTGCACATACTAACTGTTAGCTTGTGGCTAAATCACTTTTTTAGGGCAAGAAATCTTTATTTACAACAGTGAAATACCTCAAACACAACATGTACGCCTCATAATCTGTTTGAAACATTTGTTAAATTATCTGTTATCTGTTTATTGTTTAACTCGTTAGTGAGCAGCTCGTTACAATGCCTCCCTGCTGTCACCATGGCGACATAGGTGATGCTTTCTCATGTGGAGTGTGGCTTTGGAGTCAACATGGCCGACATCAAATTTCTGTTTGTTAAAGTCGTCATTTCAGTTTATCCTGTAAACATTGGCCAGCCAATCAGAGAAGGGGCGGGGCTTGAGACTGGGTCAGTCCCTGTTTTTTGATAAAGGGATCTATTTATGTTGATGTTGTGCTCAAAGTGGAGGTTTGTTTTTGTTACTGGGTGAATAAAGTTTGTGTTTAATCAGCAGATGATGCTTCTTTCTGGGATGATGTCATGTAACCTCTAATATCCTGGTTAGTTTTCAGGTCATGTGACTTATAAAATCCAAAGGTCAAACTAAAACAGACGAGCGGGTCGTTACATCAGTGTAGACCAGTTTCCGCTCCGCTCGGCGTCAGTTCTGTGGAAGCCTTTGGGAGATTAATTGATAATGAAAAATAGGTAATCAAGAAAATGATCGACAGATCAATTGATTATGAAAATAATTGTTACAGAAAGCCTTGAAAAAAACATCCAGACATGTGGAGCACGCAGACAACAGCAACTGACTGAACTGTGACAGGATCAATTAAATTAATTAATGAGATAATTAATTGATAATTGGACTTGCTGGGGACAGAAAACCACAACAAACTCCAGAGTTATAAAAAAAAAAACTTCAAGAACTTTATTAACAAAGCACAGATTTTTTGAGCCACTCAGTGACCTCAGGGTGGCGCTGTTTACTTTCTCATCTCAGAAATGTTTACAAACGTAAGACTTAACTAATGCATGACTCCTGATGAGTTAATGCAGGATGTGACATCACTTCCTGTCCTGTATCAGATCATTATTATTCATTCAGGAGACATGAAGAAGAAACAATTGTTCACCTTCATGTGGTTGTTAGCATGCTAGCATGCTGTCACTTCCTGTGTGACATCATCACCTCCATTACTGACAGAAAAAAACACCAGACACCTGTTTTAAACACACTTCTGTCTGTGTGGATGTGAGTGTGTTCGTCGTCACGGTAACAGTTTGGCAGGGATCTCCACAGTCCAGAGGTCGCGACCTCCTCGGGTACTCAGCGGCTCCTTCAGCCAGCGCGGGTTAGACAGTTGAGTCAGGTGTTTCTCCTGCAGACCAATTAGAATGGCCGACCGCTCCAAGTGCTGTAGCTCCTCCCCCTGCAGGGAGGCAGGACATTGCCAGGTCCTTCCCACATCCACCAATCCTGAAAGAGATTGACACAGGTGATGCCTTCAGGTACGGCTCGTCCAACATCAGGAAGATCAGAAGACTGACCTGCAACCACACCTCGCCCGAACCGCTCGCCGGATTCCAGGAGTGCTTCGATCTGAGCCGGGCTCATCCCCAGTGGGCCGCTCAGCACCGCCCTCCACTCCTCGCCCTCCCAGTCCTGCTGGGCAATGTGTATCGCCAGGGTCTGATTCTCCAGCGGGGCCAACAGGGGCCGCCAGCGGCTCTCCACCGTCTTCACTCCATCCAGAACCAGCCCAGCGTACGGCTGCCGAAACGACAGACAGCACACCTGCAGCGACATGTCTGTAAAACAAACGCACCCCCTCAGACTGAGCACAGGGTGAGGTGCGTTCACAAACACCAAGAAACATCAGACACAAACATTCACACTTGATCCTGACAGGTCTCAGTCACGCACCAAAACCCCCCCAAAAACATCACTAAAAGTCGCGGTTTGATTTTCTGCACATAAAGTTTAACTGCAGGAACCGAAATACAAACTGTGCCGCTCTTTTACCAGTAAGAATATTTTTATTAGATTATTACCACTATTTGTATCCACAGCCTGCTGTATTATTTCACAGTTTTAGTCAACACATGAAGCAGACCTTGAATTCAGATTTCTTTAAGTGGAGTTTGGTGTAAGAGGGACAGTTAGTACGGTGACAGACACGGGCAAAAACAAGTTACATATACAGAAACAAGTTACATATACAGAAACAAGTTATATATACAGAAACAAATGCAAAAGGAAAACGCTGCATCGTCACATAGTGGAAGTGCTCCAGGCCTCTAGGGGCAGTGCTGAACTTCCACCCCACAGACAGACAACAGACAAATCAATGTATGTTATGGAGCAGATGAGTGAGTGAGAAGAAGAAAGTTGGAGTCAAGAGAAGCTACATAAAAAGGTATGTGTTCTATTTTTTCTTTTTCTTTCTTTTATTTAATCTTTTACAGTATGATGAAAGAGCAGCTGATTTACATAGATGACGTTTACATAGAGACTTTGACCTCTACGAGAGTAGTGCAACCGTAGTGGTAATGTTAGCTGTTACTGTAACTAACTTTAAGTTACCTTCCAGGAGACCCCACTGATTTGATTGCGTATGTTGACACGTCCGTTGTCTGTCTCTGGGGTAGAAGCTCAGCACTGCCCCTAGAGGCCTGGAGCACTTCCGTTGTATGACTGGATATGCAGCATCTTCTTTTTGCATTTGTTTTTATATTTGCAGCGCATTTCTGTATATGCCACGCGTTTACCCTTGTCGGCCACCATAAGTTAGTGCTTCGTTGCATGAATCTATCAGTTATTATTTTAGTAAATCATGCTGTTGCTGCCGATTCAAGCCGAAAACTTCGGCTGTCCATGAAATGTTTTACACTCCTGGAAGGTTTGGTAATATTAGCAGATAAACAAGTAAATGTTAATTTGAATGATTGTTGAACGGAGTTTGGCGTAAACCTAAACTAATCCAAACACAGGAACCGCCAAGTGAGGTGTGATTACACTAAACGTAATATTCCGTTTGTACAACAAGTCATTTATTGTGTCAGCTGCTGATTTAATGCGCTTCTCTTCGTTCTGTTTCGTTTTCTGTCGGGTTGAATTTGGATGCAGCGAAACAAAACGTGCCGCTTTCTGAGCAGAGTTTGGTGCGGAGCTTTAGACAGAAGATCTGACAGAACAAACTCTGATCCATAATCAATATTTAACCAAAGTGAAACAACATCAAGGCTTGTTGTACTGTAACAGACTTCAGGACTCACAACAAACTGACTGCAGCTGCTCCTGTTTCCGCTCTGGACGTCTTCTTCTTCTTCTGCAGGTTTATTATCGGCAGACAACAAACACCCCCACTGCTGCCCTCTACAGGTCAGATCATCCTCCATGGTTACCATGGTGATCCATTCAGAAGCGTGCCAGCACGGTCAGACCAAAGGAAACAAACAAACAAACAAACAAAAAGTATTTTCCAGCCATTCATTAATTCATATGTATTTTTTTTTTCTAATTTATTTATTATCTTTTTCTAGTTTCATTAGATGAGACTGAAGATGGAGGGACACTGACATGCTGAAGTTTGTTTAAAATTTTACAGTTTGAAAATAAAATTGATCCCTGTGATGCAGTGGTTCTCAAAGTGGGGTCCAGAGACCTGCAGGGGTCCTTGAGGGGGTCCAGAGGATCCCCAACAAAAAGGAGAATAATTAATAATTAATAATAATAATAATAATAATAATAATGTAAAATAAACATAATTACTAATATACAGTGTTGGGGTAGTTACTCAGAAAACATTAATTAGTTACAAGTTATTCATTACTTCTGTAAATTGTAATGAGATTACTAGTTACTGCATTTGAAAAGTAACTTCACTACTTATTACTTTACTTTCTCATTTCTTAATTTACCGTGTAGATACATGGACAGGTCGTTCTGACAAGTCGTTCTGACAGGTCGCTCTGACAGGTCGCCCTGACAGGTCGCTCAGACAGGTTGCCCTGACAGGTCGCTCTGACAAGTCGTTCTGACAGGTCGCTCTGACAGGTCGCCCTGACAGGTCGCTCTGACAAGTCGTTCTGACAGGTCGCTCAGACAGGTCGCTCTGACAGGTCGCTCTGACAAGTCGTTCTGACAAGTCGTTCTGACAGGTCGCTCTGACAGGTCGCCCTGACAGGTCGCTCTGACAGGTCGCTCAGACAGGTCGTTCTGACAGGTTGCTCAGACAGGTTGCTCAGACAGGTTGCTCTGACAGGTCGCTCAGACAGGTCGCTCAGACAGGTTGTTCTGACAGGTTGCTCAGACAGGTTGTTCTGACAGGTTGCTCAGACAGGTCGCTCTGACAAGTCGCTCTGACAAGTCGTTCTGACAGGTCGCTCTGACAGGTCGCCCTGACAGGTCGCTCTGACAGGTTGTTCTGACAGGTTGCCCCGACAGGTCGCTCGGACAGGTCGCTCAGACAGGTCGTTCTGACAGGTTGCCCTGACAGGTTGCTCTGACAGGTCGCTCAGACAGGTCGCTCAGACAGGTCGCCCTGACAGGTCGCTCTGACAGGTCGCTCAGACAGGTCGCTCAGACAGGTTGCCCTGACAGGTCGCTCTGACAGGTTGCCCTGACAGGTCGTTCTGACAGGTTGCCCTGACAGGTCGCTCTGACAGGTCGCTCAGACAGGTTGCCCTGACAGGTCGCTCTGACAGGTTGCCCTGACAGGTCGCTCTGACAGGTTGCCCTGACAGGTTGTTCTGACAGGTCGCTCAGACAGGTCGCTCAGACAGGTCGCTCTGACAGGTCGCTCTGACAGGTCGTTCTGACAGGTCGCTCAGACAGGTTGTTCTGACAGGTTGCTCAGACAGGTTGCTCAGACAGGTCGCTCTGACAGGTCGCTCTGACAGGTCGCTCAGACAGGTTGGTCTGACAGGTTGCTCAGACAGGTCGCCCTGACAGGTCGCTCTGACAGGTCGCTCTGACAAGTCGTTCTGACAGGTCGCTCAGACAGGTCGCTCTGACAGGTCGCTCTGACAAGTCGTTCTGACAGGTCGCTCTGACAGGTCGCTCTGACAGGTCGCTCAGACAGGTCGTTCTGACAGGTTGCTCAGACAGGTCGCTCTGACAGGTCGTTCTGACAGGTCGTTCTGACAGGTCGCTCAGACAGGTCGTTCTGACAGGTTGCTCAGACAGGTTGCTCAGACAGGTCGCTCTGACAGGTCGCTCTGACAGGTCGCTCAGACAGGTTGTTCTGACAGGTTGCTCAGACAGGTCGCCCTGACAGGTCGCTCTGACAGGTCGCTCTGACCTCCTCACTGAGTGATTTCACACCAATATTTTTGTCCTTTCGAGCAATAAACTGAAAGTGATAAGAATATCGCATCTGGCCGAAACCCCCCGTCTCCGTCTCCATTTCCGTCTCTCCTTCCTTCGCACAAGCAGCTACGTCTCTCAAATTGATCTCTATGGCAACGTGCCCAGGCGCACACACACCACTTAAACAGATCAAAGTTTACACACAGACAAACACGGGTTGGGCAACGCAGGAAAGCGCGTTCCTACAGCCTAGTAAAGTAGTTTCGTTACCGATATTTTACGTGTAATGCGTTACTTTACTTCGTTACCCAAAAAGTAATATGGTTACTGTAATCTGTTACTTTGTTACTCATTACCCCCAACACTGCTAATATATGGTTCAATACAGATAAATATCTTAATTTAGAATAGTTAAAAAGTTTAAAAATCCAAAAGTGAAGATCTTATCAGATGAGTTTGGTCTAATGTGAAACGTTTGAGAAACTGCTGAAATGATTCATCTTTAAACAGATTGAGTCTAAAATTGATTTATAAATGATCCTCTGTTAAAAAATAAATGTATCAATAAAACAGAGACATAACGTAGATGTACAGGATATATACATAAATATATCCAGCCTATCGGATGCAAGCTCAGTATATTTTTTAAAATGAACACAATTTAAATCAATATTAGAATAGAAAGTGAATAAATGTAAATGAACTTTTATTTATTAAATTTATTCTTATAAACTCTGAGACTGAATAATTCTAAACAAAACTAATAAAACATCAAAGGTAACAAGTTATAAAGAAACACAACACGCGGCTCGTTTCTGTCAAAGTTTTGCTCTTTTGAAGACAGAATATTTCACAGTTTTTGATTGATATTTTTCCACAAACATGCAGCAACATCACAGACAACACACAGCACACATCAATAATCAATAATCAATAATCAGTAGATCTCTACAACCAGTCACAGAGGGTACAGGACTGTTTTCTTTTTTTTCCCTCGTACAGATTGTTTACATCATCAGCGGGAGCGATGACATCACAAGGATGAATGAAACAGTTACAGCAGGATGATGTCATCACTTCATAATCATAATCCATCAATATCCATCTCCTGCGTGATGTCACCACATGCTGTGATGCATCATGGGATACAAAAAACCCTCAAATACTCAAATAATTACAGATCGTTCTCTGTTTAACAAGCTCTTCTCTGGTTACCATAGCAACTGACGACTCGGCAGCAGGAAAGACATTGATGTTCACAGCTACAAAATACTGTTTATCAAAGAAAATATGTACAAATCACAGAAAATAAAAATAGAAATTCATCAACAACATGTTAATAAATACTTAAATAAATAACAAATAAATACTGTAATGATTTAAGAGTAAAAAATAAATAATCAGACAAAAATAGACTCCAAAAACCCCAAAAAAAAGAAAAAAAAAGAAAGCAAATGGAAACAAAAATATAAGATCTGTCATTTCACAGACATAAAAATAAAACTAAAAACTAACAAATGAAAAATATCTAAAATAAAAAAAAAACTGATCAAACATTTCAATGAGACAATGTGCAGTTTTTAGTTCAAGCAGCAAAATAAATCAATAAATCAAAAATCAGATCAAATGTCAGAAACAGCTGATCTGAAACTGATCACATCAAACTGTAAAAATAAACCAACAGAGCAGCGAGTTAATGTCTCAGACTGAGCGCCCACTGGTGGACACATCACAGATCAATCAGTCAATCAATCAATCACTGATCAGCTGCTCACAGTTCAATATAAACCAGCCTGTATTGATCATTTTACTTTAATATAAACTCTGCTGAGGTCACACATAAATCATGATAATCAGTCTTTATGTTTTACATCAGTTTGCTGCATAATCAATAAACATTAATTTATGATGTTCAAACTTATTTTCTCTTGTCTTTAGGCTGAATGTAACGATGTAAATATATAAATTTGAATTATAATTTGTAAACAGTTATTTATGTTATTTTCTGTCTTTGTTAAAATACAAATGTTTGTAAATTTATGATTCTGTGTTTTCTAAAACTGATAAACTGATGAGAGATGTCGCTATAGAAACTGGACCACCTTCAGGCTCCGCCTCTAACAAGATCAAATTATAAATACAGTCATTAACTCAGAATATTTATTAGTGAAGATAAAATAATAACGTAACATTACTTATTTCTGTAAATATTTTTCTTTGTTGGAAACTATTTTTTGTGTATTTATTCCCGGGACCTGATTGGCTGTCAGGACTCCTCAGTCGGACCACTCCTGGTCCTCGGGCTCAGACTCGTCCTCTGATTCGCTGTACTCGACAGCGATGCGTCGTGACAGGATGGTGGCGACATCGTTTCCTGTGGGCTCTCGTTTCTTGGCCTCCTCTTGCTCGCGCTGCTCCTGAACCTTTCTCAGTTGGATCCCTGAGGACAGAACGTTACAGAACGTTACAGAATGTTACTCCGGTTCTACAAGTTCAGACAACCTCCAGACACAATGCTACTGCTCGCTAGCTCTGAGCTAAAGATAACGGGTAACTTTGAAAATCATCACACAGCTGCTGTCAGCTGGTTAGTGTCGCTCTGTGATTAGCCGTCAGCAGGCTAATCATTAGTGACTGACTTCACTGGTAAACATTCAACACGTGCCGTGCAATGTGTGTTAGCTCTCTTTCACTGAAGCTAAGCTAACAGTTTTCCATGCTTACAGGATGTGTGCTAAGCTAGGCTAACAGCCCCTGCTTAAGTCTTTGTGCTAAGCTAGGCTAACAGTTTTCCATGCTTGTAGTCTTTGTGCTAAGCTAGGCTAACTCAGTGTAAGAGCTGACCTCGACGTATGGCGGCGAGCAGGTCGCTGCGGGCATCGTTCATCGGCACATTCGGTCCACCTGATGGCTTCCTGCTATCTGTCACTGGGGGCAATGGGGGTGCAGCGGCAGCCGTGGGCGGGGCTTGGCCTCCAGGCCGAGAGGGAGAGGGGACATAGTTAGCTGGGGGAGGTGGGGGAGGGGAGGGGCTGTAGGGGCGAGCGAGGACTACGGCGCCACCTGGAGACAAAAAAAAACATCAACATCAAGTCTTTTATCTGGAGCCAATCAGCAGGAGGCACATCGAGACAAATCTCTGTTACCTTGGTTACCAGGAGCAGCTGCAGGGTGCAGCGGCGTTGTCATGGCAGCAGTGTGGGTGGAGCTGTTGGGGAACACCATCTGACCCGCTGATGGCATGAGAGGGGGAGGCGGCGGGGGGGCTGGAGGGATCTGGTGGTCACTGAGGAGAGACGGAGGTCAAAGGTCAAACTTGTGTGTGCATCTGTGTGTGTGTGTGTGTGTGTGTGTGTGTGTGTGTGTGTGTGTGTGTGTGTGTGTGTCTGCGTGCGTGTGTACTTGGCCTCCTTGGCGGTGTTGGTCCGTGCTCCGTTCTGATTGGCTGAGCCTGCAAGCGGCGGCTGGTGGTGGTGGTGATGATGTGGCTGGTTGCGGCCCAGCGAGTGCTGCCGGGTGGTCGCCGTGGCGACGGCAGAGGACGTGGAGCCAGGTCGGAGGGCGCGGTCCAATGACTGAGTCTGACCGCTTCCAGCTGTTGCCACTGTGGCGTGATCCTTCCCATCATGCCCTTGGGCGTCATGGTGGTGGGGGCTGGTGGGATCATCAGACATCCCTGACCTGGAGGGGGCGGAGTCAAACGGACACAATGACGAGTTGTCATTACAGAAAAACTGATATTTATATTGACAGTTATTGATCAATCAGCTGATATTAATTTTTCTTCACATTAATTTTTCACAGTGTGAAAAGTGTCTTAACTTGGGTTTCTTGTCATCAATCAGCTGATATATACGATCAATTCTGTCTGTAATGAGCTGATATCAGCTGATTGATCAGCCTGGCTGATTGATCGTGGTGTATTTTTCTGGGTGTCTACAGAGCTGCAGCAATGATGTTTTTTTGTAGTCCAAACATTTCAAGCCTCCATGTTGTTTACATATGACAATTTAAAGCTCCTGAACGCACCAATGTCTGAAGAACGACCATCTGAGGAGCACCTGAATGCAGCGTTGGTGTTCAGGTGTTTTTACCTGTCGGGTGACATTGAGCCATCAGAGGTGTGGTAAGGTGACGGTGTCACTCGAGCATCTGGGCGGAGCTCCTTATCGTACGCCATCAGGTTCCACTCCTGCCGCCTGTTACGAGCTTTACGAACCTTCACAGGAAGAAGAAGAAGACGAAGGAGAAATTTAACAAATAATAATAATAAATAAAATAAACACAGTTAATATTTATGTGACAGATGAAACTCTGACCTTCTTCACCTCCCGTCCTGAAGACTCCTCCACATGCTTCTGTTCCTGATGGAAAAAAATAAGATTTTTTATTTTGTTTTGTACTTGACTCTTTGCTAAGCCCCTCCTCCGAACATCAACTGCCCAATCACAGATTAGTAAGTGTAACTAGGCAGCTCAGGTGACCTTTTTATCTTTTAAACACAGAGCAAACATGTGAGGAATGGATTCAACTTTGTCTTTAGCTGCAGCAACATTAGCTCCAAACAAACTTGTATTAGATACCAAACATTAGCATATCTGGCTAACTAGCTTTGTCACGTCACTGCTCTTTGACAGACAGACAGACAGACAGACAGACAGACAGACAGATAAACCTTCTGTCGTCTCTTCTCTTTGCGTTTGTTCTCGGTGGCCTGCAGCATCTTTTCCTTCCACAGGCTGAAGAAGTACGACGGGTCAGTGTAGAACTTCAGACCGTCTTTCTTATCGTCCCTACACACACACACACACACACACACACATTTAACAATAACAGACACTGAATTAATAAAAATTATTTAAACTGTTGCATTAAGACTTAGATGGGGGATGGGGTTTAAACTGACCTGTAGGGCGTCAGGATGTTGAGGGGCGGTGGTTTGTCACAGCGTTGGTACATTTCCAGCACTGGGTTGAGGATGGAGTTCCGTGACACCACCTGCTGGTCTTGGATGGTACTGCTCCTGAAAGCCTTCCTCATGTTGATGTCCTGCAGAGACACTAAACACACAGACAGGACTGTTACTACACAGATCAGCTGGTAGTAAAATTATTTTCCAGCTGATGTTTTTTGTGATAATATTAAATGTGGATGTTTTATGGTTCAAGGACAAAAACTGAGCTATCGTGAAAGTAAAGACAGTGTGCAGTTTGGTGACCTCTAGAGAACATGCAGTTTGAGGGCCCTGATGAATTTTCACAGACTGGAAGACATCATGCAGACACCCAGCACTGAGGCCACACTGGTTGGTTGGACCTCAGCCCCAAAACAACAAGCAGCCAGCTGTGCAGGCTGAGGGTCTGATGTGCTGCAGTCAGGTGACACTTAACCAGACAATATCAGACAATCGGAGATCTTGCTGCCTACCAAACATCTGGGGGTTTCTCAGTGCAAAATAATATCTACCCCCCTTTACATTTTGCCAAAGACACACCTTACCAGAACCCCCTGCACCAATTTGAAGGGGGTTGGTCCTACAGTGTAGGTTTTTTAAGTGTTTCCACTCAGTGTCCCCTTCTAGAGACAGACTTTGCAGGGAGCTTTGGATCAAGCACCTGGTGTCTGGGCCATTGCTCAGGTTCTGGCCAAACATCAGAAGACTCAGAGGAGTTGAGTCTCAGCCCAGCATTTTCTCAACAGGAAAAGACAACTGAGCTTTGACTGGGAATGTTGTCAGGTGGTCAGAGGAACACTTTAAGGAACCCTCTGCACCCAACAGCCTTTGTAAAGGAGGCAGAGCTGCACTCCAGGAAACCCTTACTCAAACTCTGGACATCGCTGAGTCGACATGCCTCTTCAATGTCTCATGGAGGTCGAGAACTCTTCCTGTGAACTGCCAGACTGAGGTTGGAGTTTCCCATTTTTAATACAGGGTCATGGCAGGGTACTAAAATGTGATTTGGACTGCAGCACCTCTGATTCAGAGGGACTGATCTGGATTCTGTCCTGGTGGACTGCAGACCACCTCTTTAGGATACTGGAGGGGTAACAGGGGTGAGTTCAATCCAATCTAAGAGTTTTGAGAAGGCTTATGACCGTGTCCCTGAGAGAACCATTTGGGACCATAAGGTTCTGGTTCTTGTACAACCAGAACGAGAGAGCTGTATTCTCTGCACGATCTCTCCAGGATCGTGTCTTGTCACTGACTTTGATTTGAGTGTCTGGTTTGTAACTTCATGTTTGCATCTCTGCCCTCTGTTGGGTGGACCAGGAGTTTTAGAGCGAAGCTACAAGCAATTACAGGCTAAGTAGTTAGCAGATACCAGATGGCTGGAGAGCAAACTGCCTACCAATCTTCTGGGAGTTCTAAAGGCAAAAAGTTGCTTGACTGGTGGTGAGAACAGAATCTCTTATACTTTCTCCTCATAGTTGGAACACAACTTCTATCATGTCACCACCCCAATACAATGGGTCACCCTAAAGACTTCTGATTGGATCTTCACTCACTAAATGTTTCTATCCAGTTTTAGCAACAAAGGCTGTGAGATTGTCAATCAAGGAAGAGATTAAATGCTCTGACTCAAATTTGCAGGCCTGTCTGGTGCTCTCAAGGGCAGGCTGCTCTTGTCGCAGGAAAGATTTGGAACATTGGTCCAAAAACACACAGACCGAGGCGTCAAAACTTCTTATTAAGAGATTTGGTTTGGTGCCCATGGCATCTTTAACCCTGATGAAGACACAGCGGGCCCCAAACTGTGACAAGCTGGGAGATTGTCCTCAGTCTGAGCAAAGTGTTCAGAACCTTTAGAGTCTAGAGACCATCAGTCTCTATAAGACACATGTTCCCTTCAGGTTGACAATTGGTTGTTGCCCCAAGAAAAGAAATCATCTTGATGTTGTTTGTGAATTAGGGTAAAATGGAGATGGATTGTTAAAAAGACCAGCGGCACTTGGACAGTTCCACCCCTCCATTTAGGAATGGTACGCTCCACCTCCTCTCTATCCGAGTGGTACAGTCCATCTCCCCACTGCAGTTCACGGAGATGACGGAGGAGTTTGCAGAGTTCAAGTAATTAGACTAATTAAGTCCTAAAACAGGTGTTACAGCTCTTGTGCTCAACTGTTGTGTGCGTCCATTGAACTGTAAGTAGTTTGAATCACTTACTGATGTAGTTTAAGACATGTTTACTGCCTGTAGAGATTATTTGTTCCCTTTCATGTCTGCTACTCGTGGACATGCTAATCAGGACCAATTAAGTGTCCCGCAGGTTCTCCACCTGTGTTACTGTGATAAATGTGGCTGTTCCTAGTATTTATCATTTGTGAGCTTGTTTTATTGTCACAAAGTTGTTGTATACCTTTGTTAATTGGGGTAAGCAGTTAAACAGGTTAATGTTTGGTGTATCCACAGTTGTACGGTTTGATGTAAAACACTGTCAGCATGTTAATTGTATGTAATATAGAGGTATTTCACTGGCAATAGTCATGTATTTACATACATGAATGGTTGTTTTTAGTTGTCACTTCCGTTTAGGGTTTTAAGTTAAGTGTGTGCATTACTGTGGTTTCATGGCTCCAACTTGTGGCGGTGCTAAGCATAACGGTAACACAAGCCAGGTAATCCTTTTTGTCGTTCAGCTACATATTATGACTGGGTTTAATAGCTGTATGTATATTTTTTCTGACTTTGTGTTTTTCTTTATTCCTCCCTTTTCAGAAACCACACAGACAAACCTAGGTAGAAATTAAATATTTCTGCACACTTTCCCATCAATAAAGTGTTCAAACTGGAACTTGATTTTTCCAGTCACGTCAGTGGTGGGTGGTGATTCCTGGAACCCAAGTGTATGAGAGAAGCCACTGTCAGCCAACTCTTTCTTATATGGATGGATGGATGATGGATGGACAAATGGACAGACAGACAGACAGATGGATGGACAGAGAGACGGCTGGATGGATGGGTGGATGCTGAACACCCACCTTCCTCCACGGTGGAGTCCAGCTGTGTGACCTTCACTGCCAGCAGGTCCACTCTCTCCTGCAGACTGTTCATCCTCAGGTAGAAACTGTTGGCCTCCGTGAACAGCTCACCAAAGATGTCCTCTGCATGACGACCTGACAGACAGTTCAGAGAGACGTCATGCCATCAACAAGACAACAGGACACAGGACTGTGTTACACTGTGGTAACGCCAGCCCCCCCCCGTCCCCCCATCATTACAGCATGTCCTAATGTCTCACAGAAGCAGGGTTACAGTGGTAACCACCCGCACTCACTGAGTCCTCCCAGCTGTTTGATGACAGCAGCCAGCGTGCTGTTGGTCACACACTCCAGCTCACTGGCGACCCCATCAGGCAGAGCGCCACGACACAGATACCTAGGCTCAATGATCCGCTTCACCAGCGGCATGATGGCTCACCTGCAGACATACAGGTAGACAGACAGGTGAGTCAGACACACAGAGAGACAGGCAGACAGACAGACAGACAGATAGAGACGTGTATTAAATGTAGGTTATTAACAATAAACTTACATAAATGTAAAGATTAAAATATAATTCATGTGGTTCATGTCATGTTCAGGGGCCAGTTCATCAGAGTGCTGTGAAACTGTCCCAACTATCAAATAAGTAAATCTTGTGTGTGTCAGTCAATGGATGACAAAGTCATGACAAAGTTTGACTGGGACAGAAAGTCCCCCAAAAAGTAAAAACAGTCTATTTAATTAAGATATGAGTGTTCAAACACGATGTGCTTACACTGCAAAAATAAATAAATAAATAAATAAATAATAAGTTGAATAAAATCAGCAGCAAATGCTTCAGTCATCATCAGTGCTCTGATTATAGAAAATTATGAAATCGATTAATGTTGAGCCTGTGGACCTTTTCTGTGGTCAAACTGGTGTGCAGGTTCAAGGGCCATACAAAATGTTTCTAAGGGCCACTGCTGGCTCCGCAGGACGCAGTTTGAGAACCCCTGGTTTACAGAAAACATGAATGTGTGTCAGCGCACATCTGGATGTCTGAACTCAAACACACACACAGTGTACAGCACTGCAGTCTCAAGAGGGCATCGCCATGGTAACACAGTCAGCCTTCACATCATGCTCTGCTGCCCACAGAACTGAACATGGTAACTGTTGCTAGGAGACAGAGCGGGGGTTGGTGGTGGTGGGGGGGGGTCTTATAAGATTATTTGATTGTTTTCTAAATGTTTTCATACTGATTTCCTGACAGACTTGGTTTTAAGGTACATTCTCACTAGATCCCTCAGGTTCTCTGATGGTTCCCTCAGTGATTGGTTGTTGCTCTGCAGGAGGTGGAGCCTAACAATGTCACCTTGTTGATAATAACAACAATAATTAGATAATAATAATAAAGTTGTGTCCTCTCAGTACACAGACTTCGTGTCTCTTTTCTTTCACCTGGTTTCAGAGCTCAGCTGCCTAACCAGTGGTAACTATGGAAACCAGCCCCCCCCATCCTGTGAGCACACTCAAACACACACACACACACACACACCACACACACACACACACACACACACACACACACACCACACACACACCACACACACACACACACACACACACACACACACACACACACACACATCCTGCTGTCTTTGTGAGGACATTTCTGTCTCTGATGCTGATCTGAGACATTTTGACAAAGGTGAGCTAATGTTAGCCACGTTAGCTCGTTGCTCTCCTGGTTGTTAGTTTGTACTAACGTTAGTGCTTCCTGTTAGCTGCAGCAGGTTCTCCACCTCACCTGAATCAGTGGGAACAGGTGAGCTGACCAGCAGCCCTGAACATGTCTTACTAGTCAAACACAAGCTTCAGTCCCGCAGGACGAGAGACAGTGGAGCCTCAGAGTTTAACCTTCAGGACAAAGAGATGAAGTCGACTCCAGGATGAGACAACAGGACGACAGAAGGAAGGAAGTCAGAGTATTTTTACTTTTACTCCACAAATATGTGAACTTTCTCCGCCTCACGTTTTCTAAACCGACTCATGAATTAGTTTGAATGACTCTGAGGTGAATTATTGATTATTGTTATTTTGCATCATTGTGCGCCGCCTTCAAATATCAGACTGATTTCAACCTGAATGGACGAAACAATAAGACATAGAAAAGACGATTGACTGGTGGATCCATCAGAGGACATCACACAGGACAGACGGGACGAGACGGAGACAAGATGTAATGATGATGATAAATAATGTAAAAGACAAAAAAGATATAATATGACATAATAAAACAAAACATGATGTAACAAGACATACAAAGATGAAAAAGACAGATGTAAAAAGACAAAAAAACAACGTAATAAAACAAAAAAACTGCATAAAAGACGTAACAAGACAAAATGACGTAACAGTCGTCAGAATGTGAGACAGACAGAGACGGAGACTCTGTGGTGGAGAAAAGGTTCAGTTGTGTTTGGACAGAAACAGTCAGTAGAAATGTCCTTCAGAGGACGACTTTTTACTTTTATACTCTGAGGACATTTCAGAACCTGAACCTTTTCACTTTTTCTGCAGTAAACAGGTTGAATCAGTACTTTTACTTTTACTCGAGTATCTGTACTTCTACTGCAGTAAAGACTGAGAGTATTTCTGTCTGTTACTTTGATTCTAACAACAACACAGGGATGACATCACTTCCTCTGGATTCTGCTGTCTCCAGGACTGCTGTCACGTAACCATGACGACACTGAAACCTGCTCATCATGAATTAAGCCTCATGTTTGATTATTGATCAGTTTTGAGTTTCAGACACACACCTGCAGCCTCACTGTGGTTGGCTACTAGTATGTCAGATCCCTGTTACCACGGTAACCACAGGTGTCCCCAAATCAACCTGTCCAAACGGCAGCAGACTGTTGTGATGTCACCATGTGATTATCAGTTATTGATCATCTGTCAAAGGGGATGATGGACGCTAAAATTCATCTCATTACGTCATCTCACGTGAGTCACATATTATCTCCTCTCTCTCTCTCTCTCTCACACACACACACACACACACACACACACACACACACACACACACACACTGCATTACGTAATGCACACAGATGCTTCTTATTGTGCGCGTGTGTGTGTGTGTGTCCGGGCCTGTCCTCACGCTGATAGATGGATCGATGTATTGATCAGCTGATCAGCTGATCATCAGGCTCTGACGGGGTCCTGGTGTGATCAGGACCGTCACGGCCCCGCGGATCGATTACAGCTTTGATTCGTTGATGATAATACGTCACAAACAAACCGATAATTGATCGATGAGACTCACCGCGGCCTGACGAGGATCCGGTTTGATCTGCTGAGACTCTGGTACGTCACAGATTCATCCTGGTCCTGGTTCCGGTCCTGATCCCGATCCTGGACCCCGAGTGATGCTGACAGACACAGAGGAGGAGGAGGAGAGCCTCGGAGCCGCTCGGCTCGTGTCGGAAAACATCGTAGCCGCTCGGCGATGACGATTTAAAGTAACAGGCGACATTAACCATCAGCGTTTATCAATGAAGTTAGAGTGAAGAAACATTCAGTGAATCAATCAGTAATCAATAATCAATACAGAAACATGGATCAAAACAGAATAACTATATCAAACAGCAGGAGAGTGAGGAATGTTGTCACATGTCTCAGTACGTCACAGTCAAACATTTTTCTTTAAATAAATATTAATAATAATAATATTAATAATAATAATAATAAATAATTAAATTATTAATTATTATTATTATTATTATTATTATTATTATTATTATGTTGAAATACAGACTGAAACACGTCATCATCACATCAGAGCTTCAACAAATAAAAATAAAAACAGACGAGTTGACAGTTAAAAGTCTGATTTATTTTGACAGATGTTATGAATATTATCAGGACTGGGAGGGTTACTTTAAAAATGTAATCTGATACAGTTACTAATTACCTGTTAAAAAAAATAAAGTCAGTGGAGTGTACTGATGCTCCACCTGTTTTCACATGTTTGGATCTATTTTTCAACTACTGATCAATCTGGCAATAATTTTTCCAATAATTAATCAGTTGTTTGGTCCATAAAATGTTGATCCTCAAATGTCTCATTTTGTCCACAAGTCAAAGATATTCAGTTTACTGTCAGAGAGGAAAGAAACCAGAAAATATTCACATTTAAGAAACTGAATTCAGAGAAATTATACATTTTTTAAATTAAAAAATGACTTCAAATGATTGATCAGTTATCAAAATAGTTGGTGATTAATTCTGTAATTGATTAATAATGGATTAATGGTCTGTTTTGTTCATTAAAGTTATTGAATATGTTCTTTGTGTTGGACTGTAGGTCAGTTGTCTTCTATCCAGATCAATACAGTTATTTATCCACTTTAAGTCTTAATTATAGAATTTAAAGTCCAGATGAAAAAAAAACTTTGAGTTCATATTGTCCAAATATTTAACATCATAAACCCAAAAAAATTTAAAAAATCAACTTCTCTGTATTTTTATATCAAAATTCAATCATTTTTTCTTCCTTTAAAACTAAATATGACGTGTGCTGACATCAGCAAGAACCAACCAATAACATTGTGACATCCACCTGTCAATCAATCGTCAGCTCTCAGCAGCACACGTTACTGATCACCGTGTTTGATTACTGCACTTTAAAAAACTCACTGTAATTTCAATCTGGCATCAACCAATGTTAGCAACATGCTAACGCAGGCGCAGTGACATCACAAAGGACATGATGTCATAGAGAGGTTTTCAAAATAAAACTTGATGAAAAGGTTTCAGCGTGTATCAGACATCTGTCAGGTAGCTAGTTAGCAACAGCATGCTACACTGGATCATGACACAATATTTATTTTCCTAGGATGATGAAGGTATGACCTGCCCTATTCTGCCTCTGATTGGCTGATATTCTGCCTAAAACTAAGCAACCCAAACCAACAAAGACAGCAAGAATGAGCCAATCAGAGT
This sequence comes from Lutjanus erythropterus, assembly GCA_020091685.1. NCBI lineage: Eukaryota > Metazoa > Chordata > Actinopteri > Lutjaniformes > Lutjanidae > Lutjanus > Lutjanus erythropterus. The sequence continues at coordinate 505,052 of CM034593.1, read as the reverse complement.
GAGAGAAGGGTGGGGCATAACTTTGTCATCCTGGGGTAAAAAAAAAGTGTGATTGTGACATGCCCATTTTTCGACCTTAAAATCAAATTCCTCCCCCATGTTTAGCCCCGCCTCCTGTCCTGTCTCATATATTACAATATTTAGGATGTGGTGATCTGAGCGCGCTCAGTACAAGCTGTGACCTTCTGATGTTTTGGTTCTTTACAGTCTGTCTGTCTCCTGTCAGCTGATCAATATGTTTGTTTTGTTGTTGTTCACGTGGTCACGTGGTCACATGTTGGCAGTTTAACCAGTCAGGTCAGAGCCTGACTGAGTCCGTCAGAGTCTGTCACATTCAAACTCTGGCCCGCTCTCAGAGGGGCGGGGCATGTCGATGTAGAACACTTCTTTGTTGACAGGCGGTGGCGTGCAGGGCGGGCTCCCCATCCCAGAGTCCGGACTCGGGACTGTCTCCGGCTGGTTCCCAGGCGAGTATTTCTTCTCTGTGCGGTTCAGAGGAACTTTGAGTCTGGCTCCGCCCCCTGCCGCTGGGCGGCCGTGCCCGTCGGCCTTAGGCTTGAAACGCTTCAGTTTGACAGTGTCCTTGGTGTCGCGGGTGCATGGCAGCAGGACGGCGACGTCTTTCCGGAACTTGGAGCTGAGGCCGAAGTAGATGAGTGGGTTGTAGAAGCTGGCGGACTTGGCGAAGAGGCGTGTGAAGATGCTGGTCAGGTTGGGCACATGGAAGCCCCACGCCGACCACATGGATACCACAGCGTATGGAGACCACGCCAGGATGAAGGCCGTACAGATCACTATGGAAACCTGCAGAAGACGAGTTACAATGAACCAATGAGAAGCCTCATGTCGTTAGCGATAGCACTAACATGACTAATGGTTAGCATGGCTAATAAGACTAGCAGGGTCAGGGTCTCAGCAGCTCCTTAAAAAAGATTAAAATACAATAATCTGAATTTTAGGCCTTAAAATGTCTTAAATATGATTTTGACTGGTCTTAAAAGTTGATTGGAATATTTAAAGTTAATGTTACTTTTATAAAGTTTCATTAACTTCAGTCTTGATTTTAAATATTTTTGGTAAAACAACAAGTTAAACTCTTTAAGTAAAATAAATACTTGATACTTTTACTGCAGTGGACGTCCTCAGAGTGGACAGAGAGTTAACTGTTAGCATTAATATCAGGAGAAAAACTTTCAACTGAAACATTTCTGTAGCTGTGAAATACGTCTTCAATGACATCTGGTCTGTGACGCTGCAGAGACCCTGATGTGTGTGTGTGTGTGTGTGTGTGTGTGTGTGGTTCAGACTCACGATGGTGACGTCTCTCTCGATCTTCCTCTGGCGGTCAGTGAGGTCGCCCTCTGCTGACAGAGCGTTTCCTCTCTTCACCGTGTTGATGATGGACACGTAGCAGAAGAGCATGACGAGCACCGGGATGAAGAAGCAGAAGATGAAAATGGAGATGATGTAGGACCGGTAGACACTCGAGTACGTCGCTTTGGCCCAGTCGATCTCACACGTTCCATACCCACGATCTGCAGGGGGTGGACCACATGGGGGTCAAAAGGGTCAGAAGTCACAGGGGTCAGTTCTACATAGAACCATTTGCTTGTGAAGAACCCTTTTCTGCAGAGAGTTTGTCAGTGGTTCTTTGTAAATGTATACAGAACCCCCCGAATCAATCAATTTTTACTGTGTTCTTGTAAGTAAGTGACCATCATAAATAAGGGTATTTATAGAACCCTCTGGGTGGGTTCTAGATGAAACCCTTAGAATATAAAATGGTTCTTAGGAGAACCAGCCAAGGTGGGTTCTAGATTAAACCCTTGGCATACAAAAGTGTTTTTGGTCAATTTTCCTGGGTGGGTTCTTGTTGGCAGCATTAGGAGCTGGAATTTTCTGGGAGAACCTCTTTAAGGGGGATCTAGGTGGAACCTTTCACAGATTGTTTTGAATATAATCCTTTATGATTAGACAACAGAGGTGTTGTTGTATATTTTTGTAGAGTGTATTTTGGCGGTTTCCTGCCTGTGTAGCTCCCCCAGCCAAGCAGTGGTGCTCCAGACCAGAATCCAGCTGTGATCCAGATGAGCAGCAGACAGACAGACACACTGGTCCTGCTGATGTGACGAGCTGAAACACAACATTCATTCATTAATGACACCAAACTACAGAGACGGCAGCACCCTCTGGTGCTCGGAGGATTCACAACACACAAAGTCCCCAAAGGACGATATTTTAACCACGAAGGTTCCCGAACCTCAACAGAACACAGTTAAATAAGGCCTGTGGTTCACACATGTTCTGTTCTACGACAGAAAACACATACGCCTACATTTAGATGAATGCTGAGATCTGACCAATCAGGATGCTGCAGTTAGTCTAAAGACTGTGACCTCTGACCTCTGCTCGGGTGACATCCTTTGATGTAGCGAGTGATGCTGATCACCGTCAGAGTGTTGATGCTGCTCAGACCGAACACCAGCGTGAAGAAACCGTCCACCTGCAGGACACAAACAGGACAGATTATCATGACAATGAAGACGGTCCTGTCTGTCTGAGCCGCTCAGGTGGGTCTCAGGTGGGTCTCAGGTGGGTCTCAGGTGGGTCTCAGGTGTACCTCACAGGTCCAGATGGAGGAGATGAGATAGCCACTGTCCTGAAAGACATTAAAGATCTCGATGATGCCTCTGGAGTAGCCGAACACGGAAATGCTGGCGTCGGAGACGGCGAGGTTAAAGGTCAGATAGTCTGTGGGCTGCAGGGACGCTCGCTGTCTGTACAGGACGAAGAGGACGATGCTGTTTCCAAACCAGGACAACCAGCCTGAGGACACAACAGAGACAGACCACTGTCAGATACAGAATCAACAAACTGTAAAACACTTTGTATAAAAGCTGAAATCTGCTTATGAACGCTTTTCAGTTGAGGATAGTCAATATGATCAATATGGGTGAGTATTGATCAGTCGAATTTTCAAGCTGCAGCTGTTGACTCAGTCAAAACAACAAAGGAAACAGTTCAAACTGAAGTTGAGCTTCAGGGCTGTCTCTTGTTTCTGATCTGGTCCACAGGATCTCCAGGCTCAGCCAGATCAAGGACAGTGTCCAGTTTGTCCAGTTTTTGCAGTTTGTGCAGTTTATACTCCCAAACGGACATGTACACTGAAACCATGGACACATAGTCTTTCTGTAGTGGAACAAATCTAGTGCTCTCTGTGCACGTTGCCTCTAGCACTTCCTGTGTCCACCTACATCCTGTCAGACCTGAACTTGACGTCATGTGACTCTCTCCTGACTAGATCTTTGCTCATGTTGTATCAGCTCTCAGATGTTTGTCGCTTTGGATAAAAGTGATCATCCCTCCATTTTCTGTAACCACTTATTCCCAAAGGGTCGCGGGGGGGGGGGGGGTCTATCCCAGCTGACACTGGGTGAGAGGCGGGGTTCACCCTGGACAAGTCGCCAGTTCATCACAGGACTGACACACAGAGACAGACGACCACTGACACTCACATTCACACCTACAGACAATTTAGAGTCACCAGTTAACCTGCATGCATGTCTTTGGACTGTGGGAGGAAGCTGGAGAACCCAGAGAGAACCCACGCAGACACGGGGAGAACATGCAAACTCCACACAGAAAGACCCTGATCCAGCTGGAGGATCAAACTCAGGACGTTCTTGCTGTGAGGCGTCACAGTGCTGACCACTGAACCACCGTGACGCCCTGAAAGTGATCAGTGAAAAGTTTTGTTTTTTGCTTTAATTGTTTTAATGTCAGAAAACACATAAGAATTCAAACAATTTAAAAATGTGTTACAATCCTTCAAAGTCTCAAACTAACACAATTCTCTGTAATATTAACAATCATCTTGTTTTAAAATATGAAAATGTTGGTCCTGTAAAGTTGTGTTCCAGATTTCTATCAACAAAAACCTGGTCAGTTAAACCGTAAGGACGCCCGTCTCACTTCCTGGTTTAAAAAAGTCAGGAATACTGATCAAACTCTGGTAAACTTTCTATTTTTAGACAAATTCATTCAATAATATTTCTATCAGATGTGTCTCAACCAGAACATGTGGACTCTGTCGTCCTAAATCAAAGATCAAAATACACATTTCTATGATTTAAAAATGTGTGTTTTGATGAACATGAAGAGACTCTGAGACACTTAAAAAAATAAAATGTCTGCTCACCATGACGACGCTGTGAAATGAAAACGTGGAACATTTTGTCGACTCTGTAAAACATCGATTCTCACAGATTTTCCATCTAACAGACAAGATAATAATAATAGACAAGAGTTTGATCTTTAAAATGAATTTTACAGAATCACTGAAGAGTTCAAATCAAAATACAGTTTGACTGTGAAACTTTTCTGACTGCAGACGAATATTAAACAACAGAAAATCATGATGATGATAATAATAATAATAATAAATCAAAACATCTTTCAGCATTAAAACACTTACAACCTGATAAGCTTTAAAGTGTCCAATCAGAGAGTCTGATTCTGCACCTGAGAGACCAAACTGAGGGTCAACCCCTGGTACCCACCCAGCAGCAGCAGGTACACTCCGATGATGGTCTCTCCCTGGTCAGACAGAGGAGGGTCTCGCCCCCCCCCCAGGATGAAGCTGTTATTCCTCCAGGGGGGGCCGCCGGCGGGCAGGCCGCTCGCAGACATGATGAAGATGAAGATGAAGATGAAGCAGTGAGGACAGAGAAGACGAGCTGCTGGACGTCCGTCTGTCTGTCTCCGTCTGTTAATCCGAGGTAAATTTAGACTCTGATCCTGTTCAGCTCTCAGCAGGAGAACTGACCTCAGATCAGAACACACAGGTCACAGGTCACACCTCTGATTGGCTCTTTGACTGATGACGTCATCCACACTCAGCAGGTGAACTCCCTGTCTGTGTTTATGTTCATCATGAAGGACAGCTGCTTTAATAATAATCAATGATCAAATAAAATACTAGAAAGAGAACAAATCAAACAGAAATAAAACCACAAACGTTAAACTCGCTCAGAGATTCAATCACATATGAAATATATTAAAATATTTGAATAACCATGAAAAATATTATACGCTGCTCTATTTTTCCACTTCAGTACATCTTAGAGGGAAATATTTTCATTTTAAAATATTTCACATGAAAAGATTTTAATGACATTTTCAGTATTTTTACAGATGAAAATACTCTTTAGTATATAAAGTAATTCAGCTCCACCTCGAGCAGAAAATACTGCTTTAACATAAATACAATAATCACTAATAATAAACATATGAAATATTAAATCAGTGATTTTAGTGTTAGATTGTTAAGTACATTTTCCTGAATATACTTGAATACTTTTACCAGTAATAGAGTATTTTTATAATGGAGTATAGTTACTTTTACTTCCTTCATCACAGGCGACGACCTTAAATGACCTTTATGTTGATTTAGTTACACATCAGCAGGAAGCTGCTCTGTCACCTCCACGTCTGATCAACAACAACAACAACAACAACAACAACAACAACAACAACACTCTCTCATCTGTACATCCTCTGTATATAAAGTGACTGTTGACAGTAATTAACATTAATAATATTTTATGGTTGGTTCTTTTATATAAAGGATCATAAGTTTGTGTTTATTCATAAATGATGAAGGTTAATATATTCATTCATTCAAACTTTATTTATTTCTCAGGGATACATTGAGGGCTGATCTTCATTTTACATTAAACAGCGAAGCAGAAATACAAACAAGAAACAAAACAAGAAAAGACAGAGATAATAAAATAAACAGCTGATAAGAAATGTATAATTGATTAATATGATTCCTAGTTAAAACATGTGCAGGTAAGAACATTAAGACTTTTAAGTGTGTTTTTAAAATCTCCCAAAGTTATCAGGGACTTTAAATTTAATGTGCAATGCAAATTATTCCACGAGTCCGAACCTGAAAACTTAGTTCTTTCTTAGTTCAGGATTAACACGAGGAACGTGAAGCGTTCTCCAGTCCTGAGAACGTCTGTAAAGTAAGTTGGTAGTTTGTTAAGGAGCGCTTTGTAAATAAATAAAACCAACGTTGGTCTCGTCTCACAGAGAGACGGACAGCAAACTTTATTATACAGAAAGCAGTGATGGTCGTGTTGGTTTCACCTGTGATCAACCTGAGAGCAGAGTGATCAGCTGCATGTCTATAAATCACTTCACCATAATCAAGAACAGGAAGTAAAACTGATTCAACAATTCTTTTCCTACTAAACATTGAAGCAACATTTGTTTCTGTGGAGAAAACCCAGTTTTGTCTGCAGTTGTTTAACCAGATTATTAACATGAACTTTGTAGGTGAGTTTGTCATTGATCCAGATGTTCAGGTATTTGTAGTGTGGGACTCTTTCGATCACTGTGCTGATAAAGTGCTGATCTGACAAATACTGTAATCAATTTTCCTAGATTTTGTTAATACCATATATTTTGTTTTTTTCTGCATTGAACATGAGTTTGAGGCCAATGAGTGTCTCCTGAAGAGGATTAAAAGAAGATTGCAGCTTGTCAGTGATCAGCTGTGTTGAATCTGACCAACAGTATAAAATGGCATCATCAGCATATAAATGAACCGTGGAACGATGTCATTAATGTTGATTGTAAAAAGGACAGGCCCTAAAATTGAACCTTGAGGGACACCTTTTGTTATTGATAAAAATGCAGATTGGACATTACCTGCTTTTACACACTGCTGTCTACCTGAGAGGTAACTGTGGAACCGTCTGTGAGCATCACATCCAATACTTGACCGTCTGTGTAAAAGCAGGGAACGATCGACTGTCAGACGCCTTTGAAAGGTCGACAAACAGAGCAGCACAATATTTTTGATCGTCTTCTGCAGACACAATATCATTTTTCTTGCAGAGATGGTTCTGTGATTAGTCCTAAAACCAGACTGGTGCGGCTCAGTACAGAATATGCAGTTAAAAAAGTCTTCAGTTGATTATTTAGTAACAATTCAAGTATTTTAGATGGACATGATAATTTAGATGTAGGTCTGTAGTTATTAAGATCATTAATATCAGATAACATGTGCAACCTTCCATACTGTGGGAATTGAACCTGATAAAATGATTAAATTAAAAATATGAGTAACACATTCTGAGATCATCAAAGCAGAAAGTGGAGAAAGAAAAGGTCCTGACTGTCGATGGCAAGAAGTGCTTCAGTAACTTGATGAGGGTGAAAAGTTGGAGAATAAACTGAGGAATGTGTCTTACAGAACAAACTGAGACATCAGATTCTGGACAATTTATAGATTCCCCAGAATCCATATTCCTGTTTTTGAAAAGACCTGCTGCTGCAAAATCCTCATTAAACACTGTGATCAGTTATCAAGCTGAGAAACAGCTGGAGATTCAATTTATTCATTATTCATTTAAATAATAATCAGATTTAACTTTCTGCACAAATGATGTCAATTTATTTCTTAGCTGCCTAAAAGCAAAAAAAGAAAGACACACACACACACACACACACACACACACACACACACACACACACACACACACACACACACACACACACACACACACAGACACACACAGACACACACAGACACACACACACACACAGACACACACAGACACACACACACACACACACACACACACACACACAGACACACAGACACAGACACACAGACACACACAGACACAGACACACACAGACACACAGACACACACACACAGACACACACACACAGACAGACACACAGACACACAGACACACAGACACACACACACACACAGACACAGACACACAGACACACACACAGACACACAGACACACACACACAGACACACACAGACAGAAACACAGACACACAGACACAGACACACACACACACAGACAGACACAGAGACACACACAGACACACACACACACAGACAGACACACAGACACACACAGACACACACACACACACACAGACACAGACACACACACACACACACACACACACACACACACACATAATTTGCACATGAATAAAGTGATGATGATGTCACATCATCAGCTGATCTTGTGTCAGTAAACAGGAAGTTTATAGTGAAGCTACTTCTGTCTGACCTTTGACCTCAGAGATTACTGAGCGAGTCAGCTGACCTCTGATCAGGAAGAGGACGAGGAGGTTGTTGTTTATTTATTTACAGTTGAATTTATTTATTTATGATGTTTGAATTAAACTGCTGTTGTTTATTTATTAATTAATTTATTTATTTAACAAACATCATAAATAAATGTGTTGTTTTGTTTTGTAACAAACTGCTGTTGTTTATTTATTTACAGTGGAATTTGTTTATGATGTTTGTTGTTGTTTTGTGTTAATGCTGAGATCAAACTTAAGACTGTTTTTCCAACGTGAACAATAAAGTTTCTGATTAATGAATGAATGAATTATCAGATCAGCTGAACGTTAATAAATGGTTCATTGGACGTTTATAAGCTGTATTAAGTGAAGTTGTGGTTATAACTGTGTGTGTCTGCAGCAGAACCTGATTATTTGTTTAAACTTCTGGTTCTGGTTCTCTTCCTGCCTGCGGTGTCCCGCGGTGAGCGGCAGGGGGCGGCACCGCGCCGCACCGCTCCAGTCCGCTGCAGCGGCAGGGCGGCAGGCGGTCTGCACTGACAAACACCGCCCGCCTGATCGGTCCCGTCCCGTTCTGTTCTGTCTGTCTGCTGCGGATCAAACACACGTTCAGCTCAGAGACCGACACACCACCAGCAGGTAAGACCGCTTCAGTCTGACGTCACTAACACGGCGACACACCTGAGATCGAGCTACCTATGTGACGATCCAGATCAGTGAGGAGAGGACGAGGATCTGTGATTATTGATTCGATGATTGATCAGTCATCAGGGTTATCGTTCATCTCAGAACTCAGAGTCCTGTAAAATCGTGAACGTTACAGATGTAATGAGTGTGGGAAGAAGGGGAGACTGGGGACGGTTACAACACGTTTTATTTCTTTGTTTCTCAGAGACTGCTTGGACTAAAACAACCAAATCTTGATTTATTGAATGCATAATCTGTCTGATAATTACACATTAAAGATGATTACATATGATACATTGATCACAATATTTAATTGAAATGAAAAAGTCAGAAGGTCTCCATCCCTGGGGACAGTCGCAACATGTTAAAAATACATTAAATTTGCTTTTTGTCTGCATAAGCACAGGATTCTGAAAATATGTATTGTTTTACAATATTATTAAAATATTATTTATTTGTTGAGTATTTAACAGTTCTTGAGTTTTGTATGTTTAGTTATTCCTGATAATATTCAAACTCTTTGTGTTTCAGTGTGAGACAGGAAGAACAGAACAATTTGCAATGCAACAAACTTTTATTAAATATGTACATTTGTATTTGGGTGAACTATCTCTTTATGTACCACATAGTGACTGCTGTGTGTTCCAACTGTCCCCACCCTGGCAGCCATGACAGGGCGTTCCGTATTAGCTGAGCTGCTAATGACATCACACAACGATAAAGACAAAAAAATCATCTCACAACAGAATAAATAAATGAGTAAATGCAGCAGTGGACCTTGAACATGTCGTCTGTCTCCTGGTGAGGACAGACTCTAACTGAGCATGTGCAGTGTGAGCACCATCACTTGTGCCTGTTTTTGATTGGAGGAATAAGACTTGTTTCAACCACCCATAGTCTCCCCTATCAGGTGACTTCATGCAGAGAGAACAAAGTAACTAAGTACATTTACTCAAAAATACAGTATTGAAGTACACTTTCGAGGTACTTAAAATTTACTTGCATATTTTCTTTTTATGATGTCACATCAGAGGGAAATATTGTTGATGTTTTGTTCTACAACAGTTTCATTCAACTGAAACCATTGGTCCATTAATTAGTCTCTCAATTAACAGAAAATTTCCTGTAAAAACATTTGATGGTTTCAGGTTGGTTGATTTTCCTTTAAATAATTATAAGAATTGTTTGAATGTGTTTGTCAGAATGTTGAAGTTTGGACTGTTGGTCAATTTTGTCTCATTTTGACAATATTTCTCACTATTTAGAGACGATATAAACTGGAAATCTCACTCATTTAAAGTCAGAAATACCTTAACAGCTACCTAAACTAGCAGTTTCCCGTCCTGGAGACATCCTCTGGTTCTGTCCTCTGGTTCTGTCCTCTGGTTCTGTCCTAGAGACATCCTCTGGTTCTGTCCTCTGGTCCCGTCCTGGAGACATCCTCTGGTTCTGTCTTCTGGTTCTGTCCTCTGGTCCCGTCCTGGAGACATCCTCTGGTTCTGTCCTGGAGTCATCATCTGGTTCTGTCCTCTGGTTCTGTCCTAGAGACATCCTCTGGTTCTGCCCTGGAGACATCCTCTGGTTCTGTCCTCTTGTTCTGTCCTGGAGACATCCTCTGGTTCTGTCCTCCGGTCCTGTCCTGGAGACATCCTCTGGTTCTGTCCTCTGGTTCTGTCCTCTGGTCCTGTCCTGGAGACATCCTCTGGTTCTGTCCTCCGGTCCTGTCCGGAGTCATCCTCTGGTTCTGTCCTCTGGTTCTGTCCTGGAGACATCCTCTGGTTCTGTCCTCTGGTCCTGTCCTGGAGACATCCTCTGGTTCTGTCCTCTGGTTCTGTCCTCTGGTCCTGTCCTGGAGACATCCTCTGGTTCTGTCCTCCGGTCCTGTCCGGAGTCATCCTCTGGTTCTGTCCTCTGGTCCTGTCCTGGAGACATCCTCTGGTTCTGTCCTCTGGTTCTGTCCTGGAGACATCCTCTGGTTCTGTCCTCTGGTCCCATCCTGGAGACATCCTCTGGTTCTGTCCTCTGGTCCTGTCCAGGAGACATCCTCTGGTTCTGTCCTCTGGTTCTGTCCTCTGGTCCCATCTTGGAGTCATCCTCTGGTCGTGTCCTTTGATCCCATCCTTGACACGTCCTCTGGTTCCATCCTCTGGTCTCGCCCTGTTGTTGTCCTCTGGTCCTGTCCTGGACATGTCCTCTGGTTCTGTCCTGGACATGTCCTGTGGTCCCGTCCTCTGGTCTCCTCCTGGAGTCGTCCCTCATGACTTCATGTGTTGACTCATCATGAGTCATGTGTTGTTGCTGAATGAGCTCCGCCTGTGTTGTTTTTATAAAGAGCCAAATCAGCTGACTGAACACAGACCAGACTTCATGTTTGAGACTGTTCACATGTTTCAGCAGGATGAAGACGCTGCAGATCTTCGTCCATCTGAGTCTTCTCCTCTTCATGGTTTCAGCTCAGCAGGTTGATGAACCCGTCACCTACTCTGTAAGTTTCACTGTCCACTAAATAATAAACCAAAACATACAAATATTAATCAGCAGTGAGCAGGACACAGAGCTTTTATTTTGAAAGAACTACAAATCCAGATTCCAGAAACGTTGTGACATTGTGTAAAATGTAAATAAAAACTGAATGAAATGATTAGCAGAAAGTGTTTGACCAGCAGTCCGGGGTCTCTGTTCTCGTATTTTGTGCTGCAGTGATCATGTTTACAGTGAAACCTTTATTTACAGGTGGATCCAACAGCTCATTGGCTGATTTAAAGGTTTTCGTTAAATATTCAAACCTGTAAATAATTATCGATATAAACATGAATCTTTGAAAACTCTGTAAATATATTTTAATCAAACATGTGAATTACAGTTTTGTCAGCAGCATCTGTGATTATGATGTCCAGGTGCAGTTCATTTATTTGATCAATAAGACACTCGATCAATAACTAATCAATCAATAAACTGATATTCTCTGACAGTGTACGGAGGGATATGAGTTCAGTGTGCAAGAACAAGAATGTAAAGGTGAGTCACTTCCTGTTCATGAGACTACAGATGAATGTAAACACATTTATACAACGATCAATGATTTAAGATCCATAACCAATAATAAAACCATCAACATGATCTGAGAGGAAAATATTAAGTCAAAGAAGCTTCAGTAGCATTAACTATTGTTCTTTAAATGTTCTTTAAATGTTTTTGAAGTTTTGAAGTTTGCTGAATGTTGTTTGAATGTTTGTTTAATGTTGTTGGACTACATTTCCCAGACATCAATGAGTGTGAGATGTTGCCAGACGCCTGTAAAGGGGGGATGGGTTGCATCAACCACTACGGCGGATACTTCTGTCTGCCGCAGAACGCTCAGATCATCATCAGTAACGGAGAGGAGGAGCCCGCCACCACCACGCGACCCCCGCCTCCACACTTCATCCCCCTCCCTGTGGTTCCCAGTCACCGGGGCAACCACCAGACCGCCATCAACCAGGCCAGGCTGACCTCTGTCCAGTGTCCACTTGGATTCACCGCGGATGAGTTCAACTTCTGCAGAGGTGAGAGACAAAGAGGAGAGCAGGTAAGCACCAATCAGAGAGCTCAGAGTCACCAGGTGAGATTCACCTGATTCAGTTAGCAGTTCAGTTCAGTGGATGTGTAGAAACATACTGTATGCAACTGCAACTAACCAGCAACTAGAGCAACACCACAGCAACTAAGCAGCACCTAGAGCAGCAACAAACAACTACAGAACATCTAGAACCACAACAGAGCAACTGAAGAGCATAAAGAGCAACAACAGAGCAACTCAAGAGCATCTAGAGCAACAACAGTGATAACAGAACATCTAGAACAATAACAGAGTGACAACAGAACATCTAGAGCAACAGCAGAGCAACTCAAGAACAACTAGAGCAACAAGAGAGCATCTAGAGCAACAACAGTGATAACAGAACATCTAGAGCAACAACAGAGTGACAACAGAACATCTAGAGCAACAACAGAGCAACTCAAGAGCATCTAGAGCAACAACAGTGACAACAGAACATCTAGAGCAACAACAGAGTGACAACAGAACATCTAGAGCAACAACAGAGCAACTCAAGAACATCTAGAGCAACATCAGAGCATCTAGAGCAACAACAGTGATAACAGAACATCTAGAGCAACAACAGAGCAACTCAAGAACATCTAGAGCAACAACAGAGTGACAACAGAACATCTAGAGCAACAACAGAGTGACAACAGAACATCCAGAACAACAACAGAGCAACTCAAGAACATCTAGAGCAACAACAGAGCAACTCAAGAGCATCTAGAGCAACAACAGAGTGACAACAGAACATCTAGAGCAACAACAGTGCAACTCAAGAACATCTAGAGCAACTCAAGAGCATCTAGAGCAACAACAGAGCGACAACAGAACATCTAGAGTAACAACAGAGCAACTCAAGAGCATCTAGAGCAACAACAGCGTGACTCAAAAACATCTATTGCAGCAACAAACAATTAAGGAACATGTAGAACAACAGCAGAGCAACTAAGGAGTGTCTAAAAGCATGTAGAGCAGCAACAGATCAACTATAGAGTTTCTAGAGCAAATAAAAAACAACTTTAAGAGAAACTTGAGCTACAGAAAAAACAACTAAAGAGAGCAACAATAGAGCAACTGCGGAGCAGCTGACAGTTGGAAGACTGATTATTAAGGTGGACTGGTATTTGAGGTGGATGGAAGTTTAACGTGGGCTGAATTGAAAGTGTTCTGAAGTTAAGGTGGAATGACTTGTTTTGATACTTGTGCCAGATGTGAACGAGTGTGTTCCCAGCAGCCCGTGCCAACATCTGTGCTACAACCTGCCGGGATCCTTCATGTGTCAGTGTGAACAAGGCTACGAGCTGACTGCAGACCAGCTGAGCTGCCAGGGTCTGAGCACACACACACACACACACACACACACCACACCACACACACACACCACACCACACACACACACACACACACACACCACACACACACCACACACACACCACACCACACACACACACTCCACACACACACACCACACCACACACACACACACACACACACACACACACACACCACACCACACACACACACACCACACACACACACACACACACACACACACACACACACACACACACATGGGTATTAGGCTCCAGTGATGCTTCATATTAAACCTGTGAACATTCATGTCAGTGTAATGAAGTTCATGCAGTAACTGACTTTAACCTTTATGACATGCTGCTGTCTCTGTTTTGACTCGGTTTTGTGTCTGTTTGGACTGTGTCTTGACTCTGTCTTGACTCTGTTTTGACTCTGTTTTGACTCTGTCTTGACTGTGTCTTGACTCTGTTTTGACTCTGTTTTGACTCTGTCTTGACTCTGTCTTGACTCTGTTTTGACTCTGTTTTGTCTCTGTCTTGACTCTGTTTTGTCTCTGTTTTGACTGTGTCTTGACTCTGTCTTGACTCTATTTTGACTGTGTCTTGACTCTGTTTTGACTGTGTCTTGACTCTGTTTTGTCTCTGTTTTGACTGTGTCCTGACTCTGTCTTGACTCTGTTTTGTCTCCGTTTTGACTGTGTCTTGACTGTGTCTTGACTCTGTTTTGACTGTGTCTTGACTCTGTTTTGACTGTGTCTTGACTGTGTCTTGACTCTGTTTTGACTGTGTCTTGACTCTGTCTTGACTGTGTCTTGACTCTGTTTTGTCTCTGTTTTGACTGTGTCCTGACTCTGTTTTGTCTCTGTTTTGACTGTGTCTTGACTCTGTCTTGTCTCTGTCTTGACTCTGTCTTGACTGTGTCTTGACTGTGTCTTGACTCTGTTTTGACTGTGTCTTGACTCTGTTTTGACTCTGTTTTGTCTCTGTTTTGACTGTGTCCTGACTCTGTTTTGACTGTGTCTTGACTCTGTTTTGTCTCTGTTTTGACTGTGTCTTGACTCTGTCTTGTCTCTGTCTTGACTCTGTCTTGACTGTGTCTTGACTGTGTCTTGACTCTGTTTTGACTGTGTCTTGACTCTGTCTTGACTCTGTTTTGTCTCTGTTTTGACTGTGTCTTGACTCTGTTTTGACTCGGTTTTGTGTCTGTTTTGACTCTGTCTTGTCTCTGTCTTGACTCTGTCTTGACTCTGTCTTGACTGTGTCTTGACTCTGTTTTGACTCTGTCTTGACTCTGTCTTGACTCTGTTTTGACTGTGTCTTGACTCTGTTTTGTCTCTGTTTTGACTGTGTCTTGACTCTGTTTTGACTGTGTCTTGACTCTGTTTTGACTCTGTTTTGACTCTGTTTTGTCTCTGTTTTGGGGTTACCAGATGTAGATGAGTGCCTGCTGTCCTCCTACATCTGTCAGTGGCAGTGTGTGAACCAGCCTGGTTCCTACGGCTGTGTCTGTCCTGAAGGATACCAGCTGCAGGGAACACGCATGTGTCAAGGTACACGCCTGCAGTCAGTACTCAGGGTTAAGTCTGGACAGGTTCTAAAGAGATGACATGTGTTCTGGTTCCGTTCACAGATATTAACGAGTGTGAAACAGGACCAAACTGCCGTGAGGACCAGGTGTGCTGGAACTATTTTGGAGGGTACCGCTGCTATCCCAGAAACCCCTGCCACGAGCCATACGTCCAGACTGGAGAAGGGTGAGACTCACCTGGGCTCCTTCACACACCTGGAACACTCATGTTCGAAAAAAAACATAAAAAACAATATAACAACAAAAATGTTAGAGGACTAAAATGATGTCAAATACGTAACAAGACTAAACAAAATAAAATGTGTAACCGGACTGAACACGATGAAAACTGTAAAATACATACAAGACGAAAAATGTAACAAGATGAAAACGACGTGAAATATGTAACAAGCCAAAAATGACAAAAGAGACATAACAAGGGAAAATGACGTAAAATCTGCCAGAATGTGAGACAGACAGAGACGGAGACTCTGTGGTGGAGAAAAGCTGAGCTTCACTTGTCTTTACACAGAAACAGTCAGTAGAAATGTCCTTCAGAGGACGACTTTTTACTTTTATACACTGAGGACATTTGAGAGCCTGAACCTTTTCACTTTTACTGCAGTAAACGAGTTGAATCAGTACTTCTACTTTTACTGGAGTATCTGTGCTTCTACTGCAGTAAAGTCTGTGTGGACTTATGTCTCCTCTGCCTAATAACCACCTAATGACCAACTACCGACACCACAGCAACCGTCTGGAAAGCCATAATAACCACCTGTTACATCACAGCAAGCTCATAAACATTTCTTACCAACTACCCATCAGCCCTGGAAAATACCCAGAACCACTTAGAAACGCCGCGGTAACCATCGTGGAACACCTGGGTCAGCAGCTGTCAGGTTGTTCAGTATGAGGACATATGACATCACATGATGACATGTTGTCTCTGGTCTGTCCTCAGTCGCTGCAGCTGTCAGTCTCTGAGCGCGTGCAGAGGACTTCCTCCCTCCATCGTCTACAAGTACATGAGCATCACGTCGGAGCGCTCGGTGCCAGCGGACATCTTCCAGATTCAGGCCACCAGCATCTTCCCCAACATGATCAACAGCTTCAGGATCAAAGCTGGGAACGAGGAGGGACAGTTCGTCCTCCGGGTGAGACGCGCTCTGATGTCATCAGCATCATCATCTTCATCTGTTTGCCAGAGTTTGAACAGTATTCCTGCCTTTTTTAAACCAGGAAGTGAGACAGGGGTTCTTCGGGTATAGCTGACCCTTTTTATGCCTGATTAAATCATCTGAGACACAACTTTTCATAAAATATATTTTAAAACAAAGATGATTATGACAGCAGATTTTACAGCTCTGATGTCAGCAAGTATTGAGAGATTTTGATTTTGAAGGATTTTCACACATTTTTAAATTGGCTGAAGTTGTGAATTCTTGTCAGGCTGTTTTCTGACAGAGACGGTTCACAAATTAAAACACTTAAAGCAAAACAAAACATTTCATACATTACATATATTTCATATATATAAATCCTTATAAAATAAAATTTCACTAAAAATTAGAATGAAGAAGAATTAGAATTATCAGTCATTGTTAGACATGATTTGTTCCACTTCTCATGAACAGCTGATTTAATCCAAATCAATCTGACCTCTACTGTTTCACCTGTTCTCATGTTTTTTATCTCATCTCATCATCTTGACTCCGTCTGACATCATTTTTTTCTTCTCATGTCTCCTGTCTGTTTATAAAATAATCATCACTGACGCCTGATTGGTCGTTTCTGTTGCAGAGGTCCAGTAACGTGAGCGCCATGCTGGTGATGACGCGTCCTCTGATTGGTCCCAGAGAGCACGTCCTGGACCTGGAGATGGTGACGCAGAACTCAGCGCTGAGTTATCGGTCCAGCTCGTTGCTCCGCCTCACCATCATCGTGGGACCGTACGCCTTCTAGGAGCTTCCTGCATTTACACCAATCTGCTTCAAGGACACTCTCCAGAACACTTTCCAGGAAACTGTCTTGGACACTTTCTATGACACTTTCCAGGACGTTTTCTAGGACACTTTAAGGACACTTTCAGGACTCTTTCTAGGACACTTTCTAAGACATTTTCTGAGACAGTTTCAAGGAGATTTTCCTGGACACTTTCTAAAGCATTTTGAAGGACACTTTCCAGGATATTTTCCAGGACCATTTCAGGATGTTTTCTAGGAAAGTTTCTAGAAACCTCTCTGGGAACCTTTCTATGATTCTTTCTAAGACACTTTCAAGCACACTTTCTAGGATGCTTTCTAGGACACTTCCTGGACACTTTCCAGGACATTTCTAAGACACTTTCTAGGACACTTTCCAGGATTATTTCATGACACTTTCCAGGACATTTCCAGGACGTAAATGTTAACATGTTTCTTTCAGTGGATGTTTGACTCGTTTGTCTTTGCTGTAAAACCAGGACACTTTAAACATGTCTCCTGTCTCTGTGTCTGTTGTTACATAACCAGAGGAAACTCTGACGGCTCCTTTTCTGTTTTCTCAAACTGATGATGTCACCAGGACAGCGTCCAGCCAGGGTTCAGCTCTGCAGGGACATTACATCACATCCTGTCCTCTTTTCTCCTCCACTCACTTTGGCCCAGTCCTGATGTCCACCCTCGCTGACTCACAGACTCTGAGACGTGTCTCCAGTAATTCTGCTTCACCATCTCACTGTCAGACCATTGAGTCCACCAGGTCTCTGTCCTTTGTCTGTCTCTCAGACTGTTTGAGTCTTTCATGTCCACTTTTCTTGAGAATTACCCACAATTCAAAGTGTTGTGACATTAAACACAGGCTTACCATGTCTTGTTGATGACATCACGTATCAACATCTGATTGATGTCATGACTCTACGACGTTTTTATCATCAGAGTGAGAGCTCGTCTTTTTCTCTCAAACTGAATTATTTACTTTAATCCAGAAACAATAAAAGTAATAAAACATCTTGAAACCCTGAAACCTCCCTGTTTATATTTGTGTTTGTTTTTATGTAGAATCATCTGTTGATATGTTCATGTTTTCTTCTTTGTATTTGTGTTGTTTGTGCAGCTGTTGTTTACCTGCATGTTTGTTTGTAAATTAGGAAAACAAAAGCAAACCAGTGAACAAACATTAAAGGAGCGACTACAAGAAAAAATAAGATTACGACTGAGATTTCTTCTTCTTCTTCGTCGTCGTCTTTGTTTCTGGAAGCTTCAGGTTTCAGCTGGAGAGAATCCAGCGTCTTCGCTCATCATCAGCTCACGTTCTCGTCAAATGAAATCCATCTTTTCTACGAGCTTCTGATTGGCTCAGAAGTTTTTACTGCGTATTTATTCACTTGGACGTGAGGGAAAGTTTGAGGTGTTAAGAAAACAGACGAACGAGCAGAACAACAGATGTGAGATAAAATGAGATGAAATTTAAATCGTGGTATCGGCGACGTGCGTCTGTGTGCTCCACGTTCGAACCTGTTCTTCAAGTCTTTCCTGTGACAATTATTTTCATTATCAATTAATCTGTCAGTTATTTTCTAAATTAATTCATTAATCCTGTCACACTCTTATTAGTTGAAAAACAGGTGCAAATATGAGGAGTGCCTCTGTGCTCATAACTCCTCATAACTTTGACCTTTGACCTATGAAACGAGGATGATTATTGTGGGATTCCAAAAGAAGAGATGACACCGGTGTACCCGAAATCAATGTTCACTACGAGCTCGGGTTCTTCCATATCAAACAACATGCATGAACAAAGAACACTCAAACATCAACAGCTGTCTGTCTAGAAACATCTGGTTTATCTCAGTCCATCCAAACAGCCTCACTATGGACAGGACTTTGTCCACCAGACGTTCTGCCGTCCTTCCCACCATTTACCTTCAGTGTGAGTATGATATATGATATATGATCGTGGGACACACCACGCTGTTCACACAAACACATCCTAACAATTCAATCTTCTCTATAATGATTATTTTCATTATCATTAATCTGTCAGTTATTTTCTTGATGAACTGACTGTTAATGTTATTGACATTCTCAGAAAACAGAAAATATTCACAATTAAAAAGCAGAAATCACAGGATCTTTTTTCCTGAAAAAGTGTCTCAAACCGATCAATTGATTATCAGAATAGTTAGTGATTAATTTAGTAACTGATTACTTTTAGTAATGCTTGCAGCTCTGCGGTGCACAGCTGTGTTGTTGATGTTTATAGAGTTTCCTGTTTTAACGTCCTCATCTCAGACTGAATGTTTTTAATCAAATAAATCAGAGACCACAATTTCCCAGGCCGCCATCTTTGTTCTGATCTGTGAGTCAACTTGTTAAAGACGTTAAAAACACAGCGGCATATTTGTGCCTCATTCGTGAGAGTCACAGCTCAGAGATATGATTTTATCAGCACATTTTGAAGAGAGATTATTATTATTAGTATTATTAGTATTTTCATGTTTACTATCATCCATATATGAACACAAACGGCTCCGTGCTCTGACTGACCTGCACACGCTCGCTCAGGTTGTCACAGCAACCAATCACAGAGCAGACAAACAACAACGATACGCCACAACGTCAAACAACTTATGAATCTTTAGTTCTGTGATGTCACATTGTTTTCAAGCTTGGGGAGTAATGGATTATGTGTAATGGGATTACATAAGTGGATACAGAAAAAGGTAACTGTACAGATAAACAAGATGTAATCAGATTAAAGATACTGATTTTGATCATGATTACAGTTTTAAAATACCGACCGTGCAGAGTCACACTCATCACGTCCTCCACACAACACGAGAGGTGGAGCAACAAAAGGACTTTTTCTTGTTTTCAGACAAAGTGGGGACAAACTGGGGACAAAAAATATGATTAAGTGCATTTAGTTTAATCTGAAACTTTTAGTTAAGTTTTAACTGCTGTAACAGAGTATTTTTACTCTGAGTATCAGTACTTTTAATGAAGTGAAAGACGAGAGCTCAGCCACCAAACTCCCAACAGCTGAATCATGATGTCATGATACACTGCTGGTTACCAGGCAACACAAAAACACTGTGTGTGTGTGTGTGTGTGTGTGTTACCTAACCTGCCTCAGTGGATCCAGGATCAGTGTTTCCACATCATGAAGTCAGAATGTAAAAAACCTGTTCAACATTATTCTGACAGCTCAGAATGTGTGTGTGTGTGTGTGTGTGTGTGTGTGTGTGTGTGTGTGTGTGTGTGTGTGTGTGTGTGTGTGTGTGTGTGTGTGTGTAAATGTAAAGTGGATTGAACTAAATTTGAACCAGTGATAACATTTATGTTCTGCAGTTTGTGTGAAGCTTTGGGAGCAGAAGAACAGCTGGAGGAAGTCAGAGAAAGTATATTTAAACAGACGCTGTTACTTTATAAACTTATTGTGACGAGTTAAAATAAAATATGAAGTTCTGTTACAGATGAAATACTCTGCAGTACATAAGTACTGTAGTTCCAGGAGATACTGCAGTAAAACTCTTTCAGGGGAAGTTTTAACAATCATCAGTACTTTTACTTTGGAAATTAGATCATTTGATTAATTTGATACTTAACTTTTTCAGTATCTGTTTATTTGATTTGTTCATATAAATAATTTATCAGTGACTTGCTGTCATGTTTCATGTTCTAACAACAACTCTCTCTCTCTTACAGACGTTCTTGAAAGAGTTCCTGCTGAAGATTTATTCTGTTTTTATGAATCAGAAAAACTCACATTGCATTTCTTTTTCAGCTGGAAAATCTGTGTTTATTCTGTATATGACTGTTTTTACTGTTGGGTTTTATTATTATTATTATTATTATTATTATTATTATTATTATTATTATTGTCAATGAGAAGGATTTTATTTGGGGTTCAGCTCTCTGCTGCCTCCTGCTGGTCTGAAGCAGTGACACCTGAAGATTAACATGAAATATCAACAGTTCAGTTAATAAATGTTATTAATGAGTCCTGATGTCACCTGTCTGTCTGTCTGTCTGCCTGACTGTCTGTCTGTCTGTCTGTCTGACTGTCTGT
>CM034593.1:416900-436173 GCA_020091685.1 Lutjanus erythropterus | reverse complement strand
CTGAATGTTCCCTGAATGTTCTCTGAATGTTCTCTGAATGTTTTTTGTTTTTATGTTTGGGTATTTTTGTCCCCCTGAAGTTATCAAAATAGTTTCTGATTACTTTGTGATAATTGATTAATTGATCAATCAGTTCAGCTGCAGGAACAAAATGGTCTTCATGAAAGAGGAGGAAAATAACTCAGTGCTGAACTGATCAACATGTTATTGATGAGTTATTGATCAGTGATGAAGCTTCCTGTCAGAGTCAAAAGCTCCGGAGCTGCAGCTCAACATCCTGCTGCTACATATGAATAAAGTAACATTAATGTCATATATGATAATCAATAATCATCTATAATTATCTATAATCATCAAAATCATCTATGGTCATCAATAATCATCTATAATCATAAATAATCGTTAATAATCATCAATCAGTCCCCTCCAGTACTTTCATTGATGATACTTTGTTTTTTACTCAGATGCACTGCAGTATTTATACTCAGTAGAACTGGTTCCTGCAGCTCTGGTTCCTAAAGTAGAACCAGTCCAGTAGCGACGTTCTGACAGCTGATAATTGTTTACACTGTCAGTTCTGATGATCAATCGATCTGTTCACCTGACTCCTCATCGCACATTGATCATTGATCACACTCTGCTCAAACTTATTTTAATTTGAAAATCTCTCAGACTTCCTGTGAGGCTTTATTGTTTCTTTCTCTCTCTCTTTTCTTTTTTTTTTTTCAAATGTATCGATCAGTATCTGATCAGTCCGGATCGAAGTCTGCAGGTCACAGGGCGGATCCGGACCGAACACAGACCCGGGTCTTATCCGGGTACTTGTGTGGTACCTGGTCTCTGCGGTCTGCGGAATGAAAGTAGGTCACTCCGGGTGCGGGTCTAAACACGGACAAAAGTCCGCAGATCCGGTTCAAACCGGCTCGGTTAGTTCTGGTTTGATCCGGAGCAACAACTGAACCACAGAGACCCGGTCCAGAGCCGGCAGGGAACGGACCAGGACCGGGTCCAGTTATCACGGTTTCGTTAGCATGAAGCTAACTGTTGCCCTGTTAGCCTTCCAGTCTCTGCAAATCCGGACCCGGAGCGGCTCAGGACCGGCTCCTGGACCGGCTCCGTCTTACCTGGTTCTGGTTCTGTTCCTCAGGTGAGCCTGGACCCGCTGAGACGTCACCACACGACCCGCGTCTTCTTCTTCTTTGCCTCCGCTCCACACTTCACAATAAGAGCATGCTTATCCTGCACACTTCAAAATAAAAGCACGAGTGAAAATGTCTTTATTTTGATTCTCACGTCAAAAATGTTTTTATTCTTTATTATAATGACGACTTAATTATTTTAATCATTATCTAATTATTAGAACTATTATTTGATTTTTGTAATTAGGTCTCACTTCACATTAAGACTGTCCTGACATTAAAAATCATTATAGCACTGATTTGTCATTTGTAAGGGTTGTCTTATTATTAAGTGATACATGTAATAATAATAATAATAATAATAATAATAATAATAATAATAATAATAATAATAATGTATATATTATTTTATAAAGATAAAGAGGATAAATAAACTCATCACACTGAACAACAAACTGTTTTAACTGAGACTCTAAACATTATTTAAACATGTTATAAAAACAATCTGCCGATCAAAGGTAAATCAATACAGATCAATACAAACATTCAGTTTTTGAATAAGTTTTACTATAATAAATAAATCATTTTCTCTTTGAACATCTGTAATGTTTTTTTTATTCTGTTTTTGAGTCTGTTCTTCAGTATGTTTGGCTTATATATAATAAAGTCACACATTAGTAACCATGGCAACACCCGACTGCTGTGAAAAAGTCCAAACATTCTTCATCAATATTTAGAATTGATCTTTCTGATATTGTTACTCTGACTCTCCTAATTGTAATTTGATTACTTTTGTCTGTTGTCGTGGTTCTCGTCTGACTGGATGTCTCCTCTCATTCCTCCTTCACAAGTAAAAAAAAGAACATTTTCAAAAAAATCTATAATTAATAACAATCAGAGAATATTGATTAAAAATTATTTTTAAAAAGCTGGCATTTGAAAAGCTGAATTGTAGTGAAATAAAGGTCAGTGTGACATCATCAGTTAAGACTTTTGTTTACATTCCAACATAAATCAGATTCATAAAACAGAAAATGTTGAAAAGTATTGATCACTTTAATGTTGATGTTTGTCAATAAAATAAAATCAATCTGACTCAGAGATGATCAAGAGTAAAAAATTTACTTTACACAATTTTCACATCAGAGTAAAAAAGATTTGATAAAAATAAAAACAGACAGGTTATTACTGTAACTGTGGGTCTCTGATGACCTGCTCTGTAACTTACTGATCAATCATATGACTGACAATATTGATCATATTGATATTTACAGGTGATTGTTGCCTTCATCACATGACATCGCTGCATGCTGATGACCTCAGGGACCACAGGCTCCTGTTGGCTGAGGTCAGATGATTCAACACCTGCCAGGAGAAAGTCACATGACCAACGGTGTGGGGTAGCTGAGTTAGCATGACAGCTAGCAAACTACTCAGCTAGCATGACTAGTGCTCTCAGTCTGACATCTAACAGAACTCAGTGATTATTTTTCTGATTGATTGATTAATCCTGTCAGTCTTGTCAATAGTCTTGAATTGTTTGTCCACGTGCTCCATGTTTGTACTGATATTTATCAATATTTAAAGTCCCTCCTGTGAAGATTATTTTTATTATCGATTAATCTTAGTCAAAAAACTAAATCAAGATGAAAGCAGAATTAAAGACAATTTATTGATCAAATCAAACTGACATTAATTAAAGTGAATCTGGCAACAGCAGGTTTAACGAGGCTGCTGAGAACAGACCAACTGCAGCTCCCTCTGTCGGTCATGTGACCTTCGGCGTGAACAGACCAACTGCAGCTCCCTCTGTCGGTCATGTGACCCTCGGCGTGCAGCTCACAGTGCTGTCATGTTCTTCAGCTCTCAGCAGCTTCACTGAGCTTCTTCTTGTAGTCAGTTTCAGCTCCAGTTTATCCCCCGTTCCATGAAGGCAGCGTCCCACACACACTGAACACAACACACCCCAGTCCAGTCCTGTCCTGTTGAGTCCAATCCAGTCCAGTCCAACCCTGTCCTGTCCTGCCCTGTTGAGTCGAGTTGAGTCCAGTCCAGTCCAGTCCAGTCCAGTCTTGTCCTGTCCTGTTGAGTCCAGTTCAGTCCAGTCCAGTCCTGTCCTGTCCTGCCCTATTGAGTCCAGTCCAGTTGAGTTGAGTCCAATCTAGTCCAGTCCAGTCCTGTCCTGTCGAGTCCTGTCCAGTCGAGTCCAGTCCAGTCGAGTTGAGTCCAATAAGTTCAGTCCAGTCCTGTCATCCTGCATCAGTATAAAAACATCTGTTTACAGATGTCAGTAACAGGATCGACAAACTTCTGATCTAAAGTCTGAAGTTAACTTTTATGTCTGTTACCATAGCAACCAGCACTACTTTTCTTATCTCTCTGAGCTAAGCAACTGTTGTTTTGTTTTTGTTGTTTTGTCTGTTTTCTTTTCAAAATATTTGAAAAATGAAGCTGAAACATCAGCAGGCACTAAACAACCTACATCTCGGTCGTCCCCTGGTGGCTGGCTGCAGTATAGAACATAAGTCCCGCCCCCTCCATGTTAGCAAATGGGACATGGACCAAACTAAAATATCAAAGCAATGTCAAATAAATGTTTCTGTCCTGTTGTCTCACTTCTGAGAGTTTATTTCATGTGTTCTTAAGTTTGGCTGTTTGTGTATCTTCACTAAAACAGGAACACTGACTTAGAACATTGTTATAAACCCTTCAATGGATGAGATCTGGATTTTTCTGTAATACAGGTCCTGGACTCTGATCTGGTTCAGCTCAGATCTGTGGTGTCGACACTATTCAGATCAACTGTAATGCCTCATGGGAGTCGGCACTTGAATACTGACTGTTTTTTTGCTGAGTTCTTTCACTGTTGCATTCTGGGAGAAACTGAGTCAACAAAATGGTCGACAGTCCATGAACAGTACAGGTTTGGTTTTGGTTCTTTAGAAAGAAGAGCTGGTCTGGTTCATCGGAACGGTTTGGTCCTGGTCTGGTTTGGTCCTATTTTGAACTTTTTGAACTGGTTTGGTCCTGGTCTGGTTCTGATCTGGTTTGGTCCTGGTTTCAGTAGCTGTTTTCATGTCCAGCCAGGATGTACAGGTTACTGGGTTCAGTTGGTTTATCTGTTGCCCTGCTCTCCAGAACCACCACCCTACAGACAGACAGACAGACAGACAGACAGACAGGTAAACAGGTAAGCTGACAGGTAAACAGGTGAACAGACTGTTTACCTGTCTCACCTGTCTGAGCCCAGCACACGGAACATCCTGCTGATGTCACTGACCTCCTGAGTGATCTGTGGAAAGAAAAAAAAAACAGTCATAGTGACACAACAGTGAGGTCAGCATGTTCCTCATTTCTGATAGGAGGATTATTACCTCATTAGATCTGAAGCTCCGCCCCTGCATGCCATGTCTCCAGAAGGCCAAAACACTGTCCTGTAAACACACTGGGGGAGGTGGAGGGAGGGAGCAGATTTAAGGTGGTTTAAAGCAGATTTAAGGTGGTTTAAAGCAGATTTAAGGTGGTTTACCGATGGCCTCGATCTGGAAATTGAAGATGAGCTCGGCTGACAGCTTCTTGCTGGACTTCAGTTTCCCCTGAAGGTTTACAATCTTTATACAACCTACAGGAAACACAAAGCACACTGCTAAACCTTTCAAAATAAAACTTATATCATTCTATTTTTTAAAACAGTTGTCTGGTTGCATGAACTCACGGTCGAGACAGACCAGGATGGTGTCTCTCTCCAGCTGAGTAACGTGGATCACACAGCTCTGAGGGTTCTCTGCAAAGACACAAAATGTTCAGACTCCTGAGACTCTGTGAGGTGGGAGGAGCTTCACCTGAGTCAGGTGAGTAGTACCTGTGAAGTTATTAGCAGCTGAAGTCTTCACATGTGCTTCAGACCTCTGCAGCCTCTCCCAGGTAACATCCAGCAGAATAACTCCACCTTAATTCAGCCACCTTTCCTCAGAGTTCATTTTTTAAACCTCTGAAGGTCTGTGGGCTGCATGTGAGTCTGAGAGGAGCCGTGTGAATAAAGTCAGGAGGAGGACTTACCTGTGTCAGGGGAGGCGGGGCAGGAGGAGTTGGGGTCCAGGGTCTGGAAACTGATTGGCTGGTTGGGTTCAGTTCCTCTGTTCAGACCGACACAGATCAGAGGGTATGGCTGCTCCGGAACCACAAGCAGCTCCAGAACCTCCAGAGGACATGGAGGCTGGAAGTCCACGTTCTGGTGAGGAAGACAGAGACATACAGAGAGTCATGTGACTGGTCCAGAGACATCACATGATCACAGTATAGAGCAGGAACGTAAATAAAGCTCCTCGCCTGTCTCTCTCTCAGTTCCTCACCTGTCTCTCTCTCAGCTCCTCGCCTGTCTCTCTCTCAGCTCCTCACCTGTCTCTCTCAGTTCCTCACCTGTCCCTCTCTCAGCTCTTCACCTGTCTCTCTCTCAGTTCCTCACCTGTCTCTCTCTCAGCTCCTCGCCTGTCTCTCTCTCAGCTCCTCACCTGTCTCTCTCAGTTCCTCACCTGTCCCTCTCTCAGCTCTTCACCTGTCTCTCTCTCAGTTCCTCACCTGTCCCTCTCTCAGCTCTTCACCTGTCTCTCTCTCAGCTCTTCACCTGTCTCTCTCTCAGCTTCTCACCTGTCTCTCACTCAGCTCTTCACCTGTCTCTCTCTCAGCTCCTCACCTGTCTGTCTCTCAGCTCTTCACCTGTCTCTCTCGCTCTTCACCTGTCTCTCTCTCAGCTCCTCACCTGTCTCTCTCAGCTCCTCACCTGTCCCTCTCTCAGCTCTTCACCTGTCTCTCTCTCAGCTCCTCACCTGTCTCTCTCTCAGCTTCTCACCTGTCTCTCACTCAGCTCTTCACCTGTCTGTCTCTCAGCTCCTCACCTGTCTGTCTCTCAGCTCTTCACCTGTCTCTCTCTCAGCTCTTCACCTGTCCGTCTCTCAGCTCCTCACCTGTCCGTCTCTCAGCTCCTCACCTGTCCGTCTCTCAGCTCCTCACCTGTCTCTCTCTCAGCTCTTCACCTGTCTCTCTCTCAGCTCCTCGCCTGTCCGTCTCTCAGCTCTTCACCTGTCTGTCTCTCAGCTCCTCACCTGTCTCTCTCTCAGCTGCTGTCTTCTTACCTTAACCAGCATGAACTTCTGCATTGGCTCCACCCACTCCAGCAGGACCACACCTGATTGGAAAGCTCCGCCCAGGTACTTGTGACCTGTGTAGGGGTTTCTCACTGTAAAGAGAGGGGACAGATAGGTGTCTGACCAGGTGTGGACAGGTGTGTGATGTCTGTCTGTCCTCTTGCTGACCATGTCTGACTCACCTACGCAGCATCTCAGACAGCCTTTAGTGTCTGGAATCTTACTGGAGATGGAAAACCTCCTGGACAAAAAGACGGAAAGAGGAAGAGACAAAGACAAAGAAAAAAGACAAAACACAAGAGACAAAAATACAAAAAGTAATAAGAAAAAAGACAAAAGACAATCAGGATGGAGTTTAAACTGAGTCGATGGTTTTAGAGTGTTAATTTTTTAAGATGTTTAAAGGGACAGTCTGTATTATCTGCAGTGTGGTTCTATGAGGTTCTTCTCTACAGTCAGTGTGTCAGAAACAAATGTCCACTATATGTCTCATCACTTTACCTTTCTGTCAGACAGACTTTTCTGACAGGAAACCACTGTTATAGTTTATACTGTATGACGGTGGTTTCCTGTTTGTGGGCGTGTCCTTCTCCTGTAGGTAATACACTGACTGTCAGAACCTTACAATCATATTTCAAATAATCTGAACTATCCCTTTAATCTTTCAGCATGTTAAATGTCTTAGCATGTTTTTAGTGTGTTCTTAGCATGATGTGCTGGGGAACAGACCGTGGCAGGATGCGGTCAGGCAGACGGCGAGTCGGGATGGAGACAGTCAGTTTCTGTTTGAGTCGAGCCTGTTCGAACAGACCGACCAGGCTGTGACAGTACAGCTGAGAGGTTCTACCTGCAGACAGAACTCAGGGCTCAGTTAACACACATCACACACCTGACAGAAAAGACATTTTTCTTTTATGATTATTAATCTTCAATTGTTTTTCAGTTATTTTAAAATCACATTAATGTTTTAAACGTTTAATCTTTTATCTTTTCATCTTTATTCTCAGTGAGGTCACTTCCTGTATTTTAGCTGTTTGACATCATGAAGATGAAGATAGGACACAGGATCAACAGGTTTTATTTACAGATATTTATTTTACATCAACACGATGGCAGAACCTGCTAGAACATTTTATTCCAGAACAGAATTATTGCACACTGGTGTTTGTTGTGTTTCTGTGATGTGTTCACTGACCTGAGACGGAGATCAGAGTGTTGTTCATCACATAAACCCAGGTACACCTGTGAGGAACCAACTGCACACACACACACACACAGACACACACACACACACACACACAGACACACACACACACACACACACACACACACACACACAAAAAAAAAAATGGGGATCATTAGCAGGATCACAGTTTTAAAATATAATGCACAGCACCACTGTGGTCTGAAAACAGCTGATCAGTTCATCATCTCATTGGTGGAAAGTTTGTCTCAACATTCACAGGTACGACCAATCACTAACGTTAGAGATAATCCAGAAGTGACAGAAAGTAATCAAGTAACATTACTTTAATGTTGTGATACTTAGGTTACAGATTACATGTTTAACAGGTAATTAGGAGGATGTCTTCACCAAGAAAAACTGAAACTACCTGATCACTCACTCATTTCCACCACTTCCTGACAGGAAGCCCCGTCACACCACCTGTCCATCAGAAGCTGCAGGAGGTAGCAGGAAGTCTTCAGCACACACACACACACACACACACTGATTTATAATGAACGATGTTCAGGCCACGCCTACCTCACCCACATACTGACATCAGCAGATTAACACCAGGTGTGTCCAGCTGCACACACCTGGACTGTACCTGGACCTGTGGTCATGCATCTTCTGTCTGACTCTGCAGGTTTTCTCCATGATGACTCAGCGAGTTTTCTGTGATGACTTAGCAGGTTTTCTTCTGGTCTTTGCAGGGAGACTCAGACCGCTTCCTGGACTGTGAGGAGGAGCTTTACTACACCGCCAGATCCAACCTGGTATTTACACACACTGAGGCTAATGCTAACAGACTAACTGGCTAGTTTTTATATAAATTATAATAAGTGAGTAAGTGACTAGCCAGGCTAACAACATGCTAACTGACTGTTCCATTGTTATTGTTTTTGTTTTCTTCTTCTTCTGTCTCCACCATCTGTTCCACCTGGATGATGTCACTTCATGTTCTGGTACCACTGGTCGGTCTTCATTAGTCTGTGATTCAGTCCCAGTGTTCCCACTTGAACCAGTTAGTGTAAATTAAACAGCAGGACTGCACCTAACAATCACTAACAATTCATCCGTTGATCGTTTTCTTGATTAATCGATTCATTAATCCTGTCACATGTAAGAGACATGAAAGGAGTGTGTGTGTACTGTATGTGTATACTCTGTATGTGTGTGTGTGTGTGTGTGTGTGTGTGTGTGTGTACTGTATGTGTATACTCTGTATGTGTGTGTGTGTGTGTGTGTGTGTGTGTGTGTACTGTATGTGTATACTCTGTATGTGTGTGTGTGTGTGTGTGTGTGTGTGTGTACTGTATGTGTATACTCTGTATGTGTGTGTGTGTGTGTGTGTGTGTGTGTGTGTGTGTGTGTGTATGTGTGTGTGTGTGTGTACTGTATGTGTATACTCTGTATGTGTGTGTGTGTGTGTGTGTGTGTGTGTGTACTGTATACTCTGTATGTGTGTGTGTGTGTGTGTGTGTACTGTATGTGTATACTCTGTGTGTGTGTGTGTGTGTGTGTGTGTGTGTGTGTGTGTGTGTGTGTGTGTACTGTATGTGTATACTCTGTGTGTGTGTGTGTGTGTGTGTGTGTGTGTGTGTGTGTGTGTGTGTGTGTATGTGCTCTCTGTATGTGTGTGTGTGTGTGTGTGTGTGTATACTCTGTATGTGTGTGTGTGTGTACTGTATGTGTATACTCTGTGTGTATATTCTGTGTATGTACTGTATGTGTGTGTACTGTATGTGTATACTCTGTGTGTGTGTACTGTATGTGTGTGTACTGTGTGTGTGTATACTCTGTGTATGTACTGTATGTGTGTGTACTGTATGTATACTCTGTGTGTGTGTGTACTGTATGTGTGTGTACTGTGTGTGTGGACTGTGTGTGTACTCTGTGTGTGTGTGTACTGTGTGTGTGTACTGTATGTGTATACTCTGTGTGTGTGTGTACTGTATGTGTGTGTACTGTGTGTGTACTGTATGTGTATACTCTGTATGTGTGTGTGTGTGTGTGTGTGTGTGTGTGTGTGTGTGTGTGTACTGTATGTGTATACTCTGTGTGTGTATATTCTGTGTATGTACTGTATGTGTGTGTACTGTATGTGTATACTCTGTGTGTGTGTACTGTATGTGTGTGTACTGTGTGTGTGTGTATACTCTGTGTATGTACTGTATGTGTGTGTACTGTATGTGTGTGTACTGTGTGTGTGGACTGTGTGTGTGTACTCTGTGTGTGTGTGTACTGTGTGTGTGTACTGTATGTGTATACTCTGTGTGTGTGTACTGTATGTGTGTGTACTGTGTGTGTGTACTGTGTGTGTGTACTGTATGTGTGTGTACTGTGTGTGTGTACTGTGTGTGTGTACTGTGTGTGTGGACTGTGTGTGTGTACTCTGTGTGTGTGTGTACTGTGTGTGTGTACTGTATGTGTATACTCTGTATGTGTGTACTGTATGTGTGTGTACTGTGTGTGTGTACTCTGTGTGTGTGTATACTCTGTGTATGTACTGTATGTGTGTGTACTGTATGTGTATACTCTGTGTGTGTGTACTGTATGTGTGTGTACTGTGTGTGTGTACTGTATATGTATACTGTATGTGTGTACTCTGTGTGTGTGTATACTCTGTGTATGTACTGTATGTGTGTGTACTGTATGTGTATACTCTGTGTGTGTGTACTGTGTGTGTGTACTCTGTGTATGTGTGTACTGTGTGTGTGTACTGTATGTGTATACTCTGTGTGTGTGCTGCCTGTGTGTACTCTGTGTATGTGTGTATTGTGTGTGTGTACTGTATGTGTATACTCTGTGTGTGTGTGCTGCCTGTGTGTACTGTGTGTACTGTGTGTACTGTGTGTGTGTACTGTGTGTGTGTACTCTGTGTGTGTGTACTCTCTGTGTCTCGTGTGTGTGTGAGCTGCAGTGAGGTAGACTGTGGTGCAGATGATGAAGACGTGGAGGTAAAGTGATGTCGAGCGGTCGGTGCTTCAGTGTTTTGGTCCGTTGGGACTTTCACAGTCAGAAGTTGCTGAGTCAGCACCAACACTGCGCCGACCAATCAGCTGCCTCCACATCTGTCCTGATGAAACCTCCTAACTGAATGTGTACAGCAGGTTTTAATGGGAGTAAGAGAGAGGAGGAGAAGAAGAGTGAATGACAAACAGATCCTCTGAGGTGGGAAGTAACTAAGTACAAATTCTTAGTTACTGTACTTCAATAGAGTTTTCAGGTATCTGTACTTTACTTGAGTATTTATTTTTCTACATCTGAACACAAATATCTGAACTTTCTCCTCCTCACATTTTCTAAACAGACTCGTTACTTTAGTTTTAAAGACTGATTTCAGAAAAGATGATTGGTGGATCCATCAGTGTTTATCACACAGGACATAAAGAACATGAAAGACAGAAAAAGACATAACAGAACATGAATACGTCACTTCTGTCTGTCACAAACAATAACAAACAAAAGGTGTTGAAATATCAATATAGAATGTTTATCTGTATTCTCTCTCAGGTAAACTTACCTGCTCATTGACTGACAGGTGGAAACGACTTTTTTAAAACCCAGATTTATGTTGATAGTTTGTGACGGCAGGCGGAGCCACATCACACACTTTCAGAGGACACCGATATTTTATTCAAAGAAGTTTGAACTGTGTTAAATCCTCAACACGTGAGTCAGACACAGAACACAGAATAAAGAACATAGAACACAACATCAGAACGTCTCACCCCTGTCCCACTTAACTCTGCTGTGTGCTGTCTCTTTAGGAGCTGCAGATGGAGGATGAAGACGCTGCTGCAGGATCAGGACCAGGATCAGGATCTGTCCTCAGTGGAAACAGGTGAGAACAGGATCAGTTCTGCTGAGTCAAAGTATCAGGGATTTCAGGATGGAAGAGGATCAAAATATAAAACAAGATGAAATAAAACAACATATTCAGTCATTTTCATACACATGTATATAAATAAATACAGTACATATACATATATACATAGTTTCAGCCACGAAATGATTCTCTAGGTCATTTTTTAAATTTGCGTCAGGCTGAATTTAAACAGCAGCAACAAGATGGTGACAATAATCTGGCTGACATCTTCACATCAAAAGTTAAACATCTGGAAACATCTGTCCATCAGCTGCTGGAAGCATCATGGATGTAAAGACAGAATCCTGCTGCATCCTGTCAGCTCACAGCTGCTTCACACACCAACCTGCAACACCTCGATCCTGTGGTGGAGCAGGACTCTGTCACTTCCTGTGAGCGAGATCAAATAACTGAAAGGCTTGTAGACTTAAAGGGACAGTCCATATTATTCATATGAGGTACTCACTCAGTGTTTTACCTACTGTCCACAGCAGGACATTGATTAACTTCCTACATCAGTACTCCTGCTGTTTCTCCAAACAGTGGACATGTCGACCTCCATCTGCTGCAGGTAACACACTGACTGTGGATAAGAACCTCATAGAACCACACTTCAAATAATACAGACTGTCCCTTTAAATGTTTTCCAACTGAATGGATCAAACTGTGATCAGAAAGATTCACTGTTTGACAGCTGTCGCTTTTCCAACGTCTCAGAGTGTGTGTGTGTGTGTGTGTGTGTGTGTGTGTGTGTTTGTCTCAGTGTGTCACATGATGATGCTGCTCAGCATGTTGGTGCTCTGCAGTGTGTTTCTCTCCTCCATCAGTGTGTGTGTGTGTGTGTGTGTGTGTGTGTGTGTGTGTGTGTGTGTGTGTGTGTGTGTGAGTGTCGACCTCAGCTCTGTCTGAATAATTTATGGCTCCTCTCAGCAGTGGGTGGAGGAGGAGAGGGAGGAGGAGGAGGAGGAGGTGGTGGTGGGGTTGGGAGTTCACACAAAGCAGAGCGGTGGTGGCGGTGGTGCTGATGAAATTTTAACGACTCTGCGTTGGAGCACTCTGGAATTTTTGCTAACGGTGCAGCAGCTTTAAATGGACAGCTGACATTTCACTGACTGACCTGAGATCAGGTCACGGCCACGCCCTCTTCTTCTACTGTGTGAGCGTGCTGCTGACCTCCTCACTGAGGGTCACAGTATCACCTGAAACAAGCTGAAGGTGAGGTCATCAGACACGTCAGGTGTGTAGCTAACATTAGCGGTTGGTCCGTGTACCTAATGTTAGCTAGCATTAGTGGTTGGTCTTTGTAGCTAACATTAGCAGTTGATGTTAGCAGTTGGTCTGTGTAGCTAACGTTACCATTTGGTCTGTATAGCTAATGTTGGCATTTGGTCTGTGTAGCTAAAACTAGCAATTGGTCTGTGTAGTTAATGTTAGCAGTTGGTTTTTATAGCTAATGTTAGCAGTTGCTCTGTGTAGCTAACATTAGTGAACATTGGTGGTTGGTCTGTGTAGCTAACATTAGCTAACATTAGCAGTTGCTCTGTGTAGCTAACATCAGCAGTTGACATTAGCAGTTGGTCTGTGAAGCTAATGTTAGCAGTTGGTCTGTGTAGCTAACATTAGCTAACATTAGCAGTTGCTCTGTGTAGCTAACATTAACAGTTGCTCTGTGTAGCTAACATTAGCAATTGACGTTAGCAGTTGGTCTGTGAAGCTAATGTTACCATTTGGTCTGTATAGCTAACGTTAGCAGTTGTCTGTGTAGCTACCGTTGGTAGTTGGTTTGTGTAGCTAACATTAGCAGTTGGTCTGTGTAGCTAATGTTAGCAGTTGGTCTGTGTAGCTAACATTAGCAATTGATGTTAGCAGTTGGTCTGTGAAGCTAACCTTACCATTTGGTCTGTATAGCTAATGTTGGCATTTGGTCTGTGTAGCTAAAACTAGCAATTGGTCTGTGTAGTTAATGTTAGCAGTTGGTTTTTATAGCTAATGTTAGCAGTTGCTCTGTGTAGCTAACATTAGCATTTGTTCTGTGTAGCTAACATTAGTGAACATTGGTGGTTGGTCTGTGTAGCTAACATTAGCTAACATTAGCAGTTGCTCTGTGTAGCTAACATCAGCAGTTGACATTAGCAGTTGGTCTGTGAAGCTAATGTTAGCAGTTGGTCTGTGTAGCTAACGTTGGCAGTTGGTCTGTGTAGCTAACATTAGCTAACATTAGCAGTTGCTCTGTGTAGCTAACATTAGCAGTTGCTCTGTGTAGCTAACATTAGCAATTGATGTTAGCAGTTGGTCTGTGAAGCTAATGTTACCATTTGGTCCGTATAGCTAACGTTAGCAGTTGGTCTGATGTGTAGCAGTATATATACATATCACAGGTAAACACTGGTTGTTGTTGCCCTCTGGTGGCTGGGAGTATAAATTACTCCTGTCAGTGATGATGAAGACAATGAAAAATAATGTAACTATAAAAAGTAATCAAATACACTGAAATCATACAGGAGTGTTTGCAGTGACAGGAGAGTTAAATTAGACTTTAAGTTTGCATCAGTTACTTTCCCAAGTATCTAATTACTTTTATATGCAGTAATTAGTAAAATAATTTAGTTGTTTGTTGAGAGAAGTAACTAGTAACTGTAACTAAATACTAAATATCAGTAACCCTCACAAAACTGATGTTTCAGTCTGTTGTTTTTTCTTCTGTCCAATCAGGAGCCTGCTGAAATCTGTGGAGGACGAGCTCAACCAAAGGTAAGCCCCACCCCACCTCACTCAGGGAAGTGTGACATCATACAGGTGAAGCTGGACTTGAGGTGTGTGTTTGTGTTCAGCTGTCACATGATTTCCCTCCAGGACTCCTGAAACTCACCTGGATGACGAGGCTGCAGGTGAGGATGAAGATGAGACTGATGACGGCTGTGAGGACAGAGGGGACGATCAGTCAGGTGTTTCTGATGCTGCAGACGACCACGACAACGAGGATGGAGACAGTGGCATGCAGCAGTGAGTGTGATTTTATTCGATTCTTTTGTCTGTCCTCAGTCTGTCCTCTGTGGTCGCACTCACAGGAAATTCCCTTCTGTCTCTTTCAGAGTAAAAGATTTGAGGCTGCGACTCAGTCACCCTCCTGAAGCTCCTCCCCCTCAGGTATGTCCTCTCACCTGTCCAGGCTCTGTCTGTGTGTCTGTCAGAACCAACATCTCATATCTCTGCCTCCCCCACTATAGGATGGAGCTCCATCCCCTGTCCATGATCACCATAGCGACCAGGACCAGGGTACTGTAAAGCGTCATCCTCTGTCAGAAAGCCCCACCCACTCCTCTACACAGGGTCCCCCCACACCGCTGCCCCCCAAACCGCCACCCCACACACTCAGCAGCCTTGGTGAGAACCTGCTGGAACCTCTGAGAACACTGAGAACAATGGTTCTATCAGCTGAGGCTCATGGGTAGTGTAGTTTTTGGAGACAAAGTGTCAATAAAGTTTCAGAAGATCAATAACAGAATGATGAAACATCAGCTCCATCTGTTACCTCCTCTACATGAATTCACCTGATGTCCTTGAACACACCTGACCTGTGTCCAACAGTCTGTCTCACCTGATGTCTCTGTGTCTCTGTTTCAGAAACTGTCTCGTCCTCTGATCAGCAGTCTGCAGCGCCCTCTGCTGTCTTCACCAGGAAAGACAAGACAGATCCTCCAGTAAGACAAACTTAGATTTATCTGTCTGACAGGTTTGTGCAGCAGCAGAGGTCAAAGGTCAGATATCATCTGCTGCATCTATCAAATGGAGCTGAACTACTTACTTTCATTCCTGAGCAGAAAATGAGTTTTAGTGTTTGAATGTTTGATTCATTTCAGTGAATCGACTCAACTTTGAGTCTAAAAAGATGAATCCAGTTTGAAATTCATCATTTCTGTTCAAAATGGTAAAACATCACTGAAAATGAAAGAGTCCACATTAAAACACTTCATGATGCTGGATGGTCTCTGAGACAAACAGGAAAAGACATAAAGTGTCTCACAGTGTGGACAAGTCTGCTTTGAGTCCACTGCAGAGACTGGTTCTTACAAAATACACCGAGGAACAGGCAGGAACCGAAAGTTAACTGACACCTCAAGATTTTAAGAACTAGAGACAGAAGGAAGACCAGTGCTGATCTTCAGACAGAGACAAATGTTTCTAGATCAGAGTGTGAGAACGTCTCCAGAACGACCAGAAGAAGACGACTGATGGAACAAGGTTTAAAGAGAAGACGAGCTGCTAAGAAGACATTATTGAGGCCTGCAAACATCCAGAAACTCCTCAGATTTACCAGGGAGCTCAAACACTGGACTGTTGATGACTGGAAGAAGGTCCTCTGGACGGACGAGTCCAAGTTTGAACTCTTCAGTCAGCGTCGTCGTCTTCATGTCCACAGAAAAGCTGGAGGACGTTTTGATGTCAGATGCAGCCACAGTGAAACACGGTGGAGGTTCCATCATGGTGTGAGGTTCCATTTGTGGAAACGTCGTGGACAAATTAGTGAAAATCAACGACATCATGAACAAGAACGTCAAACACAACATCTTAGTGCATCATGGGATTCCTTCTGGACTGAATCTGATTGGTCGTGGGTTCATAAACCAACAAGACAATGAACCAAAGCAAACTTCAAATCTGTGCAGAGACGATTTGACCAAGAAAAAGACTCTGGAGTTCTGGACCTGATGGACTGGACTAGTCAAAGTGTGTGATCTGTGGGAACAGATAGAAACTATTTGGAACTCAGTAACGAAAGAGACTGTCAGAAAAAAACTGTTATCAAGGCCAAAGGAGGCCAAACAAAATATTCAGTTTTTTGGTTATTATGTGTGGAAAAAGGACCATTTAGTTGGTTATATATAGATATATATATATATAGATCGATATGTGTATATATAAATATAGCAAAAGATCCTTAAAACCAGTTCAGAGGAGCTGAGGAGGAGGAGGAGGAGGTGAAACAGGAGTCATGTTCTCTCCACAGTTAAAGTCTGTCAGCAGAGTTTTGGATGTTTTCCAGTCAGCCTCTGTGGATCACAGTCCAACCTGCTGGTGATGAAAACATGGACAGTTCACCGAGTCTCACCGAGTCTCACCGAGTCTCACCGAGACTCACCGAGACTCACCGAGACTCACCGAGGCTCACCGAGACTCACCGAGGCTCACCGAGGCTCACCGAGTCTCACCGAGACTCACCGAGGCTCACCGAGTCTCACCGAGTCTCACCGAGACTCACCGAGACTCATCATGACCAAACTGACCATTGTCTCATTTTCTAGATACACTTTTGATTGATGACATTTTATTTCCTGTCACTATGACGACGTCACTGTGTTTTTATTAAACGTGCCGTGATTCTGAATATAAACTAAACAGAACACACCCACAGAACCGCCTAATGATGATCTCACTGTGATCATGTGATCAGTCACATTGACCCGTGTGTGTATTTATAGGTAAATGTTTTGCTGACATCAGTGTTTCTTTCTTCATCAGAAACTCATCAGCAATGGACTCCCACCTACACCTAAAGTCCATGTGAGTCCAACACACACACACACACACACACACACACACACACACACACACAAACACACACACACACACACACACACCTGATTGTAACTACACTGGTCCAAGGAAAATCTATCAATTTTCAATCCTCTGCAGACACTGTGAAAAATACAAAAATAAAAAACATCATTTGAAATACAGATCTCTTATTATTTTAAAGTCTCTCAACAAATGTCCAGCATTTAGACAGGCCCAACAAGTCTTTCCCGTCAATATCTGATAATAGACAGGTCCTGCCAGGTTTGCATAACAACATAAATTCTATTCAATTGTCCATTCAAGGCCACAGATGTTATAAGCAGATACAAAAACAAAAGCATAAAATAACAGTTACCATGTGCGCCTCTTGGACCATGTAGAATATTATTTTAGGGCCGTATGTACTTTCTCTGCAGCCATGTTCGGCGCTCTCTGCTGCCGTACCGCCTCAGCCCATAATACCACAGGTGTGACCCCTGAACTCTAGTCATGTGACCTATTACTCTAGATCAAAACAAACTTACATAAAGAACAATACATCCCTTTTAAACAAAAAATATTTTTAAAGGTGGTATATTTTTGAATCATTTTTAAATTAAAGTTATCTTTTTAACAACACATCTCTTACATTTTAAATC
This sequence comes from Lutjanus erythropterus, assembly GCA_020091685.1. NCBI lineage: Eukaryota > Metazoa > Chordata > Actinopteri > Lutjaniformes > Lutjanidae > Lutjanus > Lutjanus erythropterus. Next base: position 418,579 of record CM034593.1, on the reverse strand, counting down.
AATTTTAATGACCATGAATTGAAACATTAATGAAATTTTGACTTCTGAAAATGTAAAATGAACATTTCAGTTAATGTTCAGTAAAAAATGTCTCTCAGATAGTTACACCAATATTGAAATACAATTAATTAATTAACTTTAATTGATTAATTTGAATATAAAGTAGGTAGGGGAGACCAGGGATGGTTGTAACCAGTGGCGGCTGGTCAATAGAGGGCGCTAGGACGCCGCCCCACCTCTCCCCACATCCTAAAACTTCAGTGAAGAAGACTTAATTACTTTAAAATATACACTGTATATTTCTTTAAATAAGCAGCGTCAATAATGTGTAGCTAGTGAGTAAAATATATAATCTGCACAAAAATGTCTTGTTAAAAATGATGATGTCCGAATTTTACGAATAGGTCACGTGTTTCCGGCTTGGGGTCACTATAAGTTGTACATGTGCAGTTGGATCCTGTCAGTACAACAGACAGGAGCTCAGTGGAACACGGAACCTGCAGCCTCAGCGTTCATCTGAATGATGCTGGTTTACACATCATCAACCTGTGGGTGGCAGCAGAGAGCGACTGGATCGATCTACACCTGATAATTAATACAGCAGAGTGAGATCTCAGGTGTGTTGATAGTTGGAGTTTAGCGCATCAGCTGCTAGAATGGAAACATAAAATCCATGAAGTCACCATAAACAAAGTGTTCTGAGAGGAGAACGTTAGAAGAGAAGTTCAGAGTTAAAGAACCTGATCAGCTGACATCATAAAGCAACAACAATGAGAAGAAGATGATCTGAGGAGAACATAGTGACAGAGGAACTCAGTTTTACACTGGGACCAGGTGATCATTATAGAGGTGAGCTGTGCTGGATAAACTCTTCACATCATTTAGTTCAGTAAAAACACTCATACACACTGAAAATACTCCACTACAAGTAAAAAAAAAAAGTAAAAGCCTTACTTGAGTAATAGCTAAGCTATGATTGGACAGTGCAAAGGAAAGAGATCAACTGATCTTAAACCGTCCTGGAGTTGATGTTGGACATGAACCCGTCAGTGTCAGCTGTCTCTGTGTCCTCATCCTCAGATGGGAGCCTGTTTCTCAAAGGTTTTTAATGGCTGTCCTCTAAGGATTCACTCTGCTGCCTCATGGATCAACCCCGACACCAGAGGTACGCACACCTGTCTGACCTCTGTCTGACCTCTGTCTGACCTCTGACCTCTGTGACCAGTCTGACCTCTGTGACCTGTCTGACCTCTGTGACTATCAGCTGCTGTAAGGTCTCCATGTTCTGCTCATCCTTTTATTTCCTGTTTCCACTAGAACAACTGAATTGCTGTCTTTATTGTTTTCATCCACTGTCTGTCTGAAACACTGTGAGCTCTGCCTCTTTAACTCCAGGAAACTGACAAAGACAGGTGGGCTGTAGTGTTTCTGTCAGTACTGGAGTATGTCTGTCAGTGCTGCAGTATGTCTGACAGTATTTCTGTCAGTACTGCAGTATGTCTGTCAGTGCTGCAGTATTTCTGTCAGTGCTGCAGTGTGTCTGTGCACTGTCCCAGTGTCTGTCTGTGTGTGCATGATCAGATCAGTACCTGGTGTTTGGAGCTGAGGAAGGGATCTACACTCTGAATCTGAACGAGCTGCATGAGAACTGGATGGAACAGGTGAGCTCCCACCTGACC
>CM034593.1:376400-401971 GCA_020091685.1 Lutjanus erythropterus | reverse complement strand
GTAATACACACTAACACACTGTAACACACAGTAACACACAGTAATACACACTAACACACTGTAACACACGCAGTAATGTATTACTGTAACATGCACAGTAACACACTGTAACACACACGCACCTCATGGGGTGAAGGTCGAACATGGGTGGCTGTAGCTCTGCCAGTTCGATGGCGGTGATGCCAACGGCCCAGATGTCACACAGCTGGTTGTATCCACCCTTCCTCTCCACTGCCGCCACCTCTGGAGCCATCCTACAACAACACACCCAACTCAGCTCAGTCAGCCAATCGCAGAGGCTGATATGATGCCAAACATCACAAAACAACCAATCACTGACTGAATTAATACAGCAGGAAGTCGTGGGAATAAAACTAATCTTCATATTTATCACAACATGTTCTCACACCTGAACAGCAGAATACATCAACCGCCAACCACTCCCAAACAAAGAGTTTAACAGAGTTCCATACTACTATAATACTACACTATACTATACTATACTATACCATAATGTTCTACACTGTAACACACGATAGTGTACTAATATACTATACTACACTATGATACTACTAATTACTACTGCCACTAGAGGTCGCTGCCTAACAATACATGATTATCATCATCATCATCATCATCATCATCATCATCATCATCATCGTCGTCGTTGTCCATCCTGCGACTCTTCACAGCCACAGGAGGGAAAAGACAAAATGGCGGCTGATGAAACTGCAGACTGCTGACCTCAGCGTCACCATGGAGACACATGACAGGAGGAGGAACAGAGTCATACCAGTACGGAGTCCCGATGAAGGATTTCCTCTTAGCAATCGTCATGGTGATCTGAGCTGACACACCAAAGTCCGCTGCCAACACACACACACACACACACACACACACACACACACACACACACACAGAGGCAGGGATCAGAGGTCACATCGATTACTGTTCAGCTGTGTGTACATTAACTGTATGTGTGATGTTAAAAGTTTAAACAGGTTTAAATCCTGGTCTATGGATCCAAATATAAACATCTACAAACTCAGACCCTATGTGAGAACGTAAAGACAAAATGCTGAACAGAACAGACTAAGGGGAACACTCAGGAGAACATTTTGTGGCTCTCTGAAGGTGTTTCACTAATCTGAAAAAGAAAAGCAGCAGCAGAGTGCATGTTTGCTCTCATGAAATATGGATTGTAAAGTGTTTCCTGTTCAGAGCTGCAGCAGGCCGAGTGTGAACGGAACCTGCGAGAGAAGCAGGTGGAACAAGTGGAACACAAACACACAGGTACGACTGAGTGACTGATGATTAATAACTCGTCTTTATGAAACAGAGTGACATGTTGAAACGTTTAATAAAACATCTTCTCTCTGATCTCTGTGCTGAACTCGACGCTCAACTTCAAACATGTTTTTCTCTTCAAACTCCAGCAGCTGGAAACAGACACGACTCGACGTACATCACAAACATCTTCATGTAAATCATCTGTATCAGCTTTAATAAACATCCTTCATCTCTCTCTAAAACGCTTCGCACAGTCTACACTTGTGTACAAAGAAATCATACAAATTAGTGTTTACACTGTATGGCCCGATCAACAAATCATGACCTGAGTGATACATTTAGAATATTTTCACCACTTTACCTTTCTGTTAGACAGACATTTCTGACAGGAAACCACTGTCATTTAACACAAATATCACTCTCTATAAACCAAACTCCATAGACAAAATCAGTGATTTTAGCTCAGAACACAGGGGTTGTGGGTCTGCTGCTGCCTCCATCTGTTAGCAGTGTTGTTTTCATTAACGATGACAAAATGATTTCGCACATTTTTGACTAAAACAAGACAGTGACGAGTTAAACATGATGACTCTTTGATGACGAAAATATGACGACACGTATCTGTTGTTTTTGTTGACGAGAGGAGACAAAAAGAAAATGTTAGTGGCTTGGCTATAGGACTATCGAAATGCATTTCCTTCAACTGTGTGTGATCTATCTGCCAAATGCTGAAGATATCAGCAAGGTCAAGGTCAAGTTTATTTATATAGCACATTTAAAACAACCGAGGTTTGCCAAAGTGCTCTACAATTGAGAAAGCACTAAAGTATTAAAATACAACTATAGAAATAGAAAAGTACAATATTAGAGCACCCAGTACACAAAAATATTCTAATGTAACAATAGAAAACAAAATAAACAACAAAAAAATCGGCAATGTTCGGCTCAACATGAGTCAAAAGCCAACGAGAAGGGATGAGTCTTCAGCAACGACTTAAATACGTCCAGAGTCTGGACAGATCTGATACACAATGATAAACTGTTCCACAGTTTAGGGGCAAAGGCTCGGTCACCTTTGGTTCTGAGTCTAGATATCAGGACATCTAGAACCAACTCGTTTGATGACCTCAGTGCTCGAGCTGATGTGTGAACATGGATGAGTTCAGCTAAGTACTGGGGGACAGAACATTCAATATCTTAAAAACAAACATCAGAATCTTAAAATCAATCCTGAAGCTAACAGGAAGCCAATGCAGAGAGGCCAGAACCGGTGTGATGTGGTCACGTTTTTTCGTGCTGGTCAAAAGGCGAGCAGCAGCATTTTGCACGAGCTGCAGACGCTGCAGAGAACGTTTGTCTGAGCCCACATCCTGCACCTGCATCCCATCCTTGTTTGGTCACGCCCACCACCGGGCCAGTCACACACACACAGTTAGTTCATGGACCACGGCAGCAACGTCAGCACAAGGGCTTGGTGGGCGGAAAGACGAGATGATTTATAGATATACTTTACACATAATCCAGGAGAAAATCAAACAGATGGGAAAGTCTAGGCTAGCACTGTCAAACTGGTGAGGAATCTGGTTATTATACAAAAGTGTTAAGAAAGTTAACTGTTGCTTTATGAATTGCAACACAATCCGTCAACCTCAGTTACAACTTCCTATATCTGTATTGGCCTAATTTAATATTTTAAAGTCATTATTTTTTTCGACTAAAATTAATGACTAAAACTAGACTAAAACTATCAAGGACAGAAATGACTAAAATGTGACTAAAACTGATAAGCATTTCATCCAAAAGACTAAGACTGAAACTAAATCACAAATAGCTGCCAGAAGCAACACTGTCTGTTAGTGTGTTTCAGTCAGACAACTCATGTTTTAGAATATTTATTCAGCAGCAGAACATGACTTAAGTTTGGCATCTAGACTCTGACTTCACTAGTCCCCTCAGGTTAAGGTACAGAGATATAAGGGGAGTGATGAGCAAACTCTTGAAACTCCCAAAAACTATGTGATTTGGAGCCTGACGCTAATAATGTGAGGATCTTCTATGTGATGACCCAGGCACCAGCTTTCGTGGCCATCCATGCAAGCTCTGCAATTACTTCTTAGTGAGACTGCTATGTGTGGGCCTGAGGACCAGCCACCTAGAGGCCCATTCCCAACGAGCACCATGAATCAAAGGGAATATACGACCTAGAAAGACTGCTATGTATGACGATTCCCCCCAACAAACAGAGAGATGGATGAAGACTGTTATGACCCGGATCATGATGAGTTCTGTTGTATGGTAATATGTTTGTTCTTGTTTCCCCCTCCTTGCTGTAGGGTGGTGTTGTGTTCTCATTTCTGTTCTTTCCTCAGTGTGGGCGTGGGCTGATGATTGGCTGAGGCTGCCTACTTTAAAATGGCACCTGCCGGCGTCAGAGCGACTCTCTATTTCCCGACTCCCAACCAGACCGTGCCACGCCGTCCAATGCAGTCCGTGTGTGCTGTGCTGCCTCGAGAAAGCTGATGATGTGATTGACGTGTTGCCTTTTTCAAAATGTAAATACCTAAAGGAGAGCAGTCCTAGTAGCTGTAGGGGTGGGAAGCCCGTTTATTTTATATCCCCTTTTCTCCTGTTTATGTTAGGGAGTCAGGTAAGATACCTGTATTTCTTTTACTTTACTTTGTGGGTAGGTAAGTTAGTTTATTTATTCCCAGATCATTTTGTTTGTTATTTTCAGCAATGTTCACCCTGACGTTTATCTACCATGTTTTTCTTGTGAGTGATGAATCAATCATTCTTTGTTGGACTGCACCTGCCACGGCACTGATCGTCATTGAGAGTGGGGACAGAGGGGAGTCGCATTTGTGTTGTGCTCAGGTTTTCCCCCGAACCCGGCATAACAATATACTGTACCCAGCACCACCTGATATGCAAGAGATTTAGGTATTGAGCAAATACAATGGTTTGATCGTTAGGGGGAGCAGGACTCATGAGCTTGTGCAGTCAAAAGTCATTTGGAGTCTGATGTAGCAGGTAGGTAGAGGATGACCAGCGGCCCAGGGACTTCAGGGTTGACGTGGCAGGTGGAGCGCTGAAGTTGTAGCTGTGCCAATTTCAGTTTGCCAGATATCTGCCACCCATTATTGAAGAATCCCCAAAAACCAACAGAAGTAGCACATGAGGGAATCTGAGGGTTCAGCAAAGTCATAATAAAGGTAATGGAAGTTCCTGGTGGCTAATCTCCTTGTTGATTAAACACAAATCAAATTTAAACAAATCTAACAGTAAGAAAACATCCCAAAAGCAGTTAAATTAAGCACAACTTATAAATCGATGATCTGTATCACTGCCCAAACTCCTGTGTGTTAAGAGCTCTTTGGAGACATTCACCACAATCAACAACAGCCAGAATGTATTTCAAATGCTGGTGACATGTGGCACTTACACCTTGTAATACAAGATTAAGCATCACCCTACAAAACATAACGACTACTTACTAAATGCTTCACCTTCAGACTGAAAAGGATAACTGACTGCAGGCACATTACATTGTTTACTCAGAGCCAGTGTCAGCTGCCAACCTGCCCCACAGTGTGCTAATGACCACGATGCCGATTACTGAGGGTGGTGACGTTCAATTTTGTAGTCGACTAAGCACAGAATGCTGAAACATACATGCTATGCAAAGGGCATTACCACAGACGGCGACAGCCTTCATCTAAAACCAGTGTCTTTAGATTTACAGAATTAGCCAGTACTAGCGAGCATGATACAAATGCTTGCCCTGTGCTAGAGATGCTTGCGTAGCAAACTATTGACAGCTATACCAGGAAATTTCAGGCCTGAGGAAGGGCCTATGCATGTCTGTTCTGAAAGACGTACACCTTACTCCTGAAAAGCTTTAACTGGAGATGCTGAACTGGCGGCAACGAGGGAAATACAACCACTAGAATTCATCCTGAAGATGAAAGACAAAGGGAAGTTGCAAATGTTGTACAGAATCCAGCGTAATGCCGCTGGCAAGGTGACAAAGATGCAAAGCCTAAAGTTGCAACCAAATGTTGATCTGATAGAACATTGAATGCATTTAGCATTAGCACAGTCAGATCTGAGATAAGGGCACACAGTTAATCAAAATTATCAAAATTGCAATAAAGCAGGAACTGGCGACTTGTCCAGGGTGAACCCCGCCTCTCGCTCAATGTCAGCTGGGATAGACTCCAGCCCCCGCGACCCTTCGGGAATAAGCGGTTACAGAAAATGGATGGATGGCAACAAAGCAGTTCCTAGCTGCCTGAGGTGTAATTTATGTTGAATACAAAATGTGGGTTAAACTACTATTTTAAATATTGTCGTCCTGCCTACACAGCACATTTACAGACTTCAGAAAAACGTCTTGTTTGGTACAACTGAAACTTGAAAATGTACTCATAAAAGTAAAAGTACCCCAAAAAACTACTTAATTACAGTAATTTGAGTATTTATAATTAGTTACTTCCACCCCTGGTTGCAGATTAGGACCCGCATAACAGGAAGTTGACAAGATTATTATTTACTTATATTCCCCAGTAAAACAGTGATAACAGTAATATTTTCTTTGTCCCTTTCTTTATTTAATATATGAAATAAAAATGGAACAGATTACCTGTTAAAATTTGATCCCTGAGGGAAACAGAACTACAGCTGCAGAGGGCAGGAGCCCAGACCCATGGTGGAGTTGGAACTACAGTTCCCAGAATCCTCTATGGTGTGACATCAGCAACAGTGGCACATCTGGCCCTTGTCAAAAGTTGCAGACGGTGACCCGGATTGTTTACGTTCCGGCACAAAAGTCTGCGTTGATTCAAAGGAATAGTTTGCTTGGGAAGCGGCTCGCTCTTGCTGGAACTTCTCCGTTTCTGTGGGAGGAGCGCTGCAGGAGTTTCCTTCAGTCTGGAGGTAACTGAAGATTGGAATGAAGCCATGGTTCTGCAGAACGTGATGTTCAGGCCATTCAGCCAGTCGTTTGTGGTCGGTGCAAGAGCTCCGACGCAGATGGAGGTTATCCAAATCGTGCCCAAAGAGCCTCGGCTGTTTGAGCCGGTGTTTGGAGAAAGACAGCTCACGACAACATCAGGTAAGATGACAATCATATGAGCAACAATAACCGAGCACTAATACGCTGAGACGATGAGTGAGCGGGCAGCGACACCGTGCAGGGCAGCGACACCGTGCAGGGCAGCGACACCGTGCAGGCAGAGGGGGAAATGGGAGGTTTAGTAGTTTAAACAGACCGCCAGATTGGAAGGGCGTGTTTGGTATGTACTATCTAGAGTGAGGTATGTCACGTGACTGGCAAGGCAGTTGTCTGCCTGAACTAACTCGCAGGTGTCGCCACATTTGTGTTATTGTGTGATTTTAATGAATCTGCACTAACTCTTTAAAACAATGACGTCTCACAACTAAACAAACACACTAACAGATGGAGGCGGCAGACCAACAACACCTGTGAGATAAAATCACTGATTTTATCAATGGAGTTTGGTTGGTTTGTAGAGAGTGATATATGTTTTATATAATGATGGTTTCCTGTCAGGAAAGTCTGTCTGACAGAAAGGGAAAGGGGTGAAAATATTCTAAATATAACATACCCTTAAACTGATATTGATTTTTTTAACTGTAAGATGTATGGGGTAAGTAAGTAGCTTATACAGACAGATTAATATGACTAATTATTAAACTATTTCTCCCCCTGCTTCAAAATAAAAGCCCTGATGATATTTTAACTGCAGTTTTATGACTGCAGCTTGTTTCTGAATGTGAGAGAGACGGTTTGTCTCACTGTTTCCTTCAGTCTCAATCAGATTCACAGACAGACTCTGACTCAGCAGGTAGACGCTGATGACTCTGCACCCTAATTAATCATGACTCAGCATTACATCACGGTCTGCAGGTTTCATCAATAAGCCCCGCCCCGCAATTGTCAGACTCCGCCTCTCACCCAGTACATGCTAGGACACCTGTCTGTGCCACTAATCAATCAATAATCCATCCTGATGTACTGCAGCTGTTTTCTTTCATCAGGTGAGAACACTGTGTCAGGTGACCTGCAGGAGGGCGGAGTCCGTCGATGACATCAAAGACTCACCCAGTTTGACATATCCGTTATCAGTCAGCAGGATGTTCGCTCCCTGCACAGACAACACACAGTGCTAAGGCTCCGCCCACTCAGGGTCAACGAATCAAACACACATTTAGGATTCATTTTGATTAAATCATCAGTTCGTTATCAGTTAATGAACAGAGTGAAGCAGCAGAGTTTAATGATGCAGCGTCTCTTCTCTCTTTCAGTTCATCATTCAGACAAGTTTTTCTCAAAGGATGAATTAGAGCCATCCTGATGAAGCTAACTAGGCTAACTGACTTTTAGCTAGCTAACAAACAATATATTGCTTGTATTACATTTACGCAAGCAAACCATTTGTTTTTGTTTTTTTAGCTACCCTCCAAACATTTCTTTTACTTTGCAGCTAGCTGGTAAATAAACTGTTTTCAAACTGTTAGCAAACTCTATAATGTTTTTTTTTTTTACTTTTTAACTAGTTAGCTAACAATATAACTTTTAAAGAATGTTTTAGCCAGCCAGCAAACAATGTGTTTGTTTTTTTAAAAAAAAACTTTGTAGCTAACAAGCAAACAATATGATGTTTAGTTTACTTTTAGCTAGCTGACAGAAAGCAACACACATGTAGTGACGTGTTACCAAAACAGCTGACAATACAATCAATAATCAGTAATTAATAATCATCAATAACACACACAGCTCACCTTAATGTCTCTGTGCATCTTCCCTCTGCTGTGCAGGTAGAAGAGACCCTGCAGAACACAGAGAACAATTGATTAGATGTTACCTGGACAGTGTAAGGATGTGATTGGATGTTACCTGGACAGTGTAAGGATGTGATTGGATGTTACCTGCAGTGTCTCCCTCAGGACGTAGGCAATCTGGGACTCCGTCAGTTGACCAGTACCTGAAAGACAGGCGTGTCAGACTCCACCTCTCACCCAGTGCATGCTGGGACACCTGTCAGTGTTACTACTCAGTAATAATAAATCAATAATCTATCCTGATGTACTGCAGCTGTTTTCTTCCATCAGGCGAGGACACTGTCAGGTGACCTGCAGGGAGGGGGAGGAGCTACAGAGCGACTGGAACATGAGCTCAGATGTGACCTGCGAGGCATTCAGAGTCAGTCTGCAGTTTAGATCGTTATCTGTCTGCAGGGAGTCTGGTTCCGCTCACTCTCGCCCTCCTCGGTCTCTGGTGGGTGGGGGCTTGTATCAGACCAGCAGGGGGTGCCACGGTAGTGGGCGGCGGCCCCCGGTCGCCCTCGGCGTTAAGATTTAATGAGGGCGAATGGCCGAGTGGCCAACGTTCTGGCACTCATTAACGCTCACTGATGACGCCCACGGTTTTTACCGCTGCTGTCTTAACGAGGCCGGGTCCTAACGAGCAGGGAGATGAAGGCAGCGTGGGCGTCGTCATGGCGACAGGGACAGCTGAGGGCGGATGGACAGTTTTGGAATGGTTTAAAGATGGCTGCTCTCATTAGAGTTCAGATGTTTGAAGGGAAAAAAGAACTTAAAGTCTGACAGAGTTTGAGTTCACGTTCCTGAGACACGTTCTGTGATTATCAGAACACAGAACACAGAACATGTTCCACTGATGGCTCTGTGTGTGTGTGTGTGTGCGTGTCACATTTATTTAAGTGTGTTCCTTCAGTACGGAGACATGTCTTTTCTGTAAGGATTATTTTCATAATTAATCCAAGATGACAGTCAGAAAATATTCATGTTTTCTCTTAAAAATTGATAGATCAATAATCAAAATAGCTGGCAATTAACTAAATGTGTGTGTATGTGTGTGTGTGTGTGTGTGTGTGTGTGTGTGTGTGTGTCTCACTGTGGTAGATGTCCTGCAGGGATCCTCCTCCACAGAGCTCCATACAGATCCACAACTTCTCCCTGCTACACACACACAAAAAACACACACACACACGATGAGTGAGTCTGATCCTGTTGGTGTCAGACGGTCTAATGAGCCTCAGTGTGTGTGTGTGTGTGTGTGTGTGTGTGTGTGTGTGTGTGTGTGTGTGTATGTGTGTGTGAGTGAGTGTATGTGTGTGTGTGTGTGAGTGAGTGAGTGAGTGAGTGAGTGAGTGAGTGTCTGTGTGTGTGTGTGTGTGTGTGTGTGTGTGTGTGTGTGTCTGTGTGTGTGTGTGTGTGTGTGTGTGTGTGTGTATGTGTGTGTGTGTGTGTGTGTGTGTGTGTGAGTGAGTGAGTGAGTGTCTGTGTGTGTGTGTATGAATGAGTGTGTGTGTGTGTGTGTGTGTGTGTGTGTGTATGTGTGTGTGTGAGTGTGTGTGTGTGTGTGTGTGTGTGTGTGTGTATGTGTGTGTGTGTGTGTGAGTGAGTGTGCGTGTGAGCGGTGCAGCAGTGTGACCACATGTGATGTGCACCATGTTCATTAGTCATTAGTTCATTATTACTGTCATCACTGCAAATTTTACTTTGAAGGGTCAATCTCATGTTGAAATCAGCACATGGATCTGTTAACACACCTAAAGGTCTCTACATATGATCAGCGGTAAAAACGCTTCACGCTGGCTGTCCCATTATTTTCCTATGGAGAGAGCGGTGGCGCCCGACCCAGCTGCACCGCTACCCTCGGCATGACGCACCGCTCGGATCTGCCGCTCACCGCTGCGCCCAAAGTTCAAATTATTTGAACTTTGACCTCGTTTGCCGCTGACCTTTCAAAGCGCAACCAATGAGATAACAGCTGAATGTGACGTAGCCAGAAGTACACATACAAGACACATACAAACAGAGGAGGGAGAGGAAATGGAAGAAAAACTCTTCCTCTGTGTTTCCAAGTTCCCCGAACTGTAAAACAACACATTAAAATCAAACCACGATCTCGACAGGAAGAGGATTGCTTGGCGAAATGTCAGTAGTCAGATCGGGCTACCAGGCTTGTGATTAGGCAGAGTTTACGAGCTAAATACAATGCTAATGTTAGCTTAGCTGTTTGTGTACGTTCGCTATTCCAGGCAGACACAGCGACAGGATCAGTGCTTCGTAGATATAAACTGTCCTTTAGCTCAGCAACAGTTAATCCTATCATGTTGTTACATAGAGCTGTGGTTTGTTTTTGCAGAAGAGGAGTCTGCTTTTTCCTCCTCGTCCTTTTTCAAGTAGCGTTTGGTGTTGCCTAGCAAAAGGTGAATAGCTCGCACTTGTTGATGACGTATACCTGAGCTCCTCCGCGTCTGCTCAGTGCCTCTGCGCCCTACCTGGCGGTGAGCGAAGAGAAAATTTCTTGTCATGTGAAGGCCCCTTTAAGGTCGTGGATCTGTTAACAAACCTAAAGGTCGTGGATCTGTTAACAAACCTAAAGGTCGTGGATCTGTTCATAAACCTAAAGGTCGTGGATCTGTTAACAAACCTAAAGGTCGTGGATCTGTTAACAAACCTAAAGGTCGTGGATCTGTTCATAAACCTAAGGCGGGTTGCACCATCTGGTCTTAACTATGCTTGGTCCTAACTGCTAAGTAGGTCTTAGCTAAGACCAGTCTTGGACTTTAGGTCAGCTGCACCAAGCAGACTGAAGCCTAGTCTTAACCCCCCAGCGATGTGTGTTCATGTGAATAGTTGCCTTACTGCAGTTATTGCCTAGCAGCGGGTGTTGCTATGATACACTTTAAAAATCTCTCGCCGATTCGCTACTTTGTAATCATTTGCAGCAACTTTAAATATGGAAGATCAGAGAAAGAGGAAGGCAAACTTCGTGGACATACAGATCCACAAATTAATTGAGCTGTACAGCCGACAGGGAGCCACACTGACAGCCAAGCAGTCAAATGTTATTACCAATAAGAAGAAGCAGTCTGTCTGGAGTCTCACATCAACATAACTGCCCAAGTAGGGGTGTCCCGGTCCGATATTGATATCGGATCAGCCAAAAAACGAGTATCGGATTTTATTGGACTGCATCTCAAATCTCTGATCTAAGCGTTCTGATAAGCCGTCCATGTTCCGCTCCAGCACTTCTATCCATAGGCGACTCTGGCTGCTGACTGTTGTTCTCTGTTTGAGTGACATCACTTGATCAAGACTTTTCTAACATTCCACACTACAAAATAAGTAATAAAAGTATGTATGATTCGTGCTGATATCGTATCGGCTTGATATTGGTATCGGCCAATACTCAAAGCTGCAATCTCGGTATTAGATTGGAAGTGAAAAAGTTGTATCGGGACATTCCTATGCCCAAGAGAGCAGTAATGTGAGGTCTGAAGGTGTGTATTCCACCTATACTATCCAAACTATTAATTATTTATGAAGTTAGTTACATGGTTAAATAACCTGATAGGCGAGTGAAATCTGCTAATTAACTCTGCTTCTAGCTAGAGTGGAAACCGTCAAGTTACTAACAGCTAAATATCTTTGAGAATGACATATTAGAATCGGGCAGATTTCAGACTTCACCACCTCAGAGCAGCGATGCACCATGGAGGAAACAGAGAAGAGTCGAGGATCTGCAGCAGGTGCTGCTGGAACAGGATATAATCTGAGTGGAGGCCGAAACTAAAGAAGTCCAGGCAGAGCAGGAGAAACAAAAACTGTCCCTGGAAACAGAGTTGCTCCAACAGCAGTTAAATAGGCCGCCGTCTCCAAGGGACATTTTTGAAGATGAGGAGCGATCTTTTGTTATTCTGAATTGAACATGATTACAAAAACAGCAATATAAAATTAGAATAATAACAATTACAAAAAACAATCTGTTTAATAACATTTTTATTTACAATCAGAAAATCTAATATGAGCCATAAAATATTTACAATTAAACACAATCTGATATAATTCATGTAATTGTTTACAACACAAATGTAATCAAATGTAGTCAATGAAACAATATTTACAATCATACTGTCTATTATTTATATTTAATTCCTTGTAAGTATGTATTATATTTATCTTATATATAAATATATATAGTGCTTTTCTTTTACAGGTATATTATATATTTATTCATATTTATTTGTTCATATATATCTTCATATTATCGCAAGCTATCCGAACATTGATGGAGTGGTATCCCTTACGGCTGACATAAAGATACTAATGTTCAGATGGAACCAGGATCTGTATGCGAGTTCCATCAGTGCAGCCTATGATGCCATGGATGCCGGAGGCCTGGTGGAATTGCTGTTTTATCACCGCCACCTCTGCTTCAGTGGGGAGGTGGACATACCAGGAAAGATGGTGCCTCATTGCCAGTGACATTCTGTGAATGGCCCAAGAGGCGGTGGACTTGTGGACGCAGATCATGTCTCCAGCTGTGTTTTGAAAAGTACCATTTGCATAGAAACAAAGTGCCATTAACAGCTGCAGTGTGGGTGACGAGGCTGCGTTGTGGTCCGACACAAACTGTAAATCTGGTGACAGCTCTTCAGTAAGTTCAAACAGATCTCTCCTGCAGAATCAAAACATCTCAAACAGTTCCTCGTCATTGTATAAGTCCAATGGATGGCTTCTGTCCCTGATCACTCTCTCATGTCTAAAAGCCCGCTCATTGTACAGCCGATAAATGAGGCGCGCCATTATGTGAAAAGTTGCAGTTACTACGAGGTGTTACCAAAGAAGTGGCCTAGATTTTGACTTTGCACCAGCTCCTGACTAGACATAAGATTTACACTCGGTTTTAACAAGAGGAAGCCTTACCCGGGATTTACACCAGGCGCGCCTGTGCCGCGGAACGGCTGCGCCGCGGTTTTGCTCCGTCATGCACACTACTTCAATTTATACCAGCAGCGTTTCAGAAGCGTTTCAGCAGCACACCCCCCACTGACCATCGAGGGCGCTGCAGTGGAGAGGGTGAGCAGCACCAAGTTCCTGGGTGTGCACATTAGTGAGGACCTCTCCTGGACCACCAACACTGCATCACTGGCCAAGAAAGCACAGCAACGCCTCTACTTCCCGCGCAAACTCAAGAGAGCAAGTGCTCCACCACCCATCATGACCACATTCTACAGAGGAACCATCGAGAGCATCCTTTCCAGCTGCATCACTGTGTGGGGCGGGAGCTGCACTGACTACAACAGAAAAGCTCTACAACGCATCGTGAGAGCAGCAGAGAGGATAATTGGTGTATCACTCCCTCCCCTGCAAGACATATACACCACCCGCCTCACCCGCAAAGCTATCACAATAGTCAACGATGCAAGCCACCCTGCACACAATCTGTTCAGCCTCCTGCCCTCTGGAAAGAGGTACAGGAGCCTCTGTTCCCGCACCAACAGACTCACCAACAGCTTCATCCACCAGGCCGTGAGACTGCTGAACTCTCTCCCCTCCCCACTCTCAGCCTCAGCCAGCAGGACCACCAGACTGTCAGGAGTCTAAGTGAACACACTGAACTCCCCCCTCTGGACTGGAACTGAGAAGGACTGAATGTGTAAAGACTTTGCACTCCTTTGCACATGCAATTTGCACACAATTGCTGCTATTCTTACCATCTATTATCTATTACTATTATTACTACTGCTGCTACATTTGCCATGGACTGTTTTTGCACTAAAAAACCTTAATTCCTACCAACTACAACCTGAGGAGCTACCTCACAACACAGTACTCAAATGCACACTGTGAAACACCTTACTGTACTTAAGTCTTGTCTTGTCTGGTTACATCTTGTTATGTTAGTAGCACTAGCTATGGGATAAGCCCTAAGCTACTTACAACTTATTTATTTTAATATTACCCTAGTGTTAGGATTTGTCTTGTTGTCTTGTTGTGCATCTGCACTTTACTGTTGTCTTTGTCTATGCTTGGGACAGCGAGAAACGCAATTTCGGTTCCTTTGTATGTCAAGCACATGTGAAGAAATTGACAAATAAAACTGACTTTGACTTTGACTGTCCGAAGCTGTCTTGTCTCCCTGCAGCTGCGGCAACCTGACATGCCTCCACTCACCACCGTCTCCTCTGACTGCGAGAGCTGCAGCCACCTCAGCCTTAAAGTCAAGGAGCTAGAAGGAAGAATATCCACCTTGTATCAAATCCAGGAGGATGAGAGGCTCTTGGACACCCTCGTATCCATCGGACCTGCAGCAGCAGCCGTGGCAGAACTGGACTCCACTGTTCCGTGTACAGGTGTTGTCTCCCCGACTCGGCCCGCTGACCCGTGGATCCAGCTAGGTGCAAGGCCAAAAGCACCCGTCAGCTCCACACCGAACCCGCAGGAGCAGTGGACAAGAGTGTGCAATTCCAAAAGGCACAAGAAATCCTTCTCCCAGTCCCCCCCATCACAGGATATCCAGCTGAGCAACAGGTTTGACGTCCTGAATGAACAGGATTTTCCGCCACTACCTGGTCACCTGCAGTCGGTGGGAAATGCTCTGAGATCACCGCTTAAGGATGTAAAGGTAACAGGGCCTGTCAAAGCTACGGCCAAGTCCAATAAAAGTATCCTGTTACTCCACCGTTTCCCCTCAGAATTGGCGCACCTTAACACCCCTCTCCGCTTCCTCAGGCCGAGCCCTGCTATCGCCCCGCCCCGCATCTTCACTCATAATTGGCGACTCGAAGGTTAGGCAGGTAAAGAATAAAAACGCTAAAACTCTCTCTTTCTCTGGCGCTCAAGTTGAAGACATCACAGTACAGATCCCAGGCATCGTGGTTAACTACTCCTCTATCCGCCATCGCTCAACTGAACTACTTAAACAGGATTTTAACTGTCTTTTTAACATACTGCAAGACTGTGGGAGAAAAGTCTCAATCTCTGGGCCGATCCCCGCCCTGAGAAAAGACACTGAACATTTTAGCAGAATTTGAAGTCTCCACACCTGGCTGCAGTCAGCAGGTAGCGTGCACAATTTTATATTCATTGATAATTTTAACCTCTTCTGGAACCGCCCCTCCTTTTATGGTCGTGATGGATTCCATCCCAGTAGACTGGGTGCCTGCATCCTGACAGAGAACATATCCCACACTATTTTAAACCATACTCACAAATGACTTGTAGTGAAACATGACCCCCCTGGTACCCCAGAACCCCCAGTATCTCCACATAGCACCATACCCTTAAGTCCTATACATAGCTCTTTCAAAATAAAAGCACTAATCAGACACAGACCTATGCAGCTAAAAACCAACAGTGCAAATTTACAAAATCTAAGATATATCAAACCAGCCAGTCATGTAGAACCTGCTAAATGTGCTTTGTTTAACACACGGTCACTATCAGGCAAAGCTTTCATATTAAATGACTACATCACCTCCAGTGGCTTAGATTTTCTCTTTCTGACAGAAACCTGGCTTCGGCCTGGTGAATATAGCCAGCTGATTGAGGTGTGCCCCCCAAATTTTAAATTATTTACTTCTCCTAGGGTGAATGGTCGTGGTGGAGGTCTGGCTGCAATCTTCAACAGTAAATTTATGTGTAGCCCTATTTCTGTGGGTGACTTATCCAGTTTTGAGGCTCTAATGTTTAAAATAAACTCTGCCTTCTTGTTTATCACCCACCCAAAACGAATCCTTCGTTTTTAACAGAATTCTCAGAACTCCTGGCATCAATTGTTGTCAGTTATGACAAATTAATTATTGTTGGTGATTTTAACTTCCATATTGATGATGTTTCGAATCACAGCTCTAAAGTGTTTCTAAATATCACAGAATCTTACAACCTGGTTCAACATGTTAAAGGCCCAACTCATAACCAAGGCCACACATTAGACTTAGTGTTTATTCTGGGTTCATTCTGACTGTAAATAATTTTTCCATCATAGACCTTTCTGTATCAGATCATATGTGCATCTTGTTTGACACTGTGGTCCAGACTGTGGAGACAAATCCCAAAAGGAAGGTGCGTTTTCATGTTTTTAATGAGCACACAGCGGAAACATTCATTACCTTTTTTAAGAAGACACCGCACTCTCTGACATGTCACTCAGATACAAGTTACTGTACAAATACTTTTCAGAAATTATGCCTATCCACCTTGGACATGGTGGCACCCCTAAAATCTCAACTGAAACCAACAATAAAAGCAACCCCTTGGATAAATGAAGACATCCAGTCCCTCAAAAGAACATGCAGGAAAGTGGAAAGACGGTGGAAATCGAGTAAATTACAGGTGCATTATCAAACATTAAAAGATCTATTGCAACATTATAATAACAAGGTGAAGGAGGCTCGATGACATTATTTTCACAGCTAATTTCTGTTAATCAGCATAATCCTCGTACTCTATTTAGCACAATTAATAACCTTGTCAACCCCCAGCAACCAGCTGCAACTGCCTCATCCGCTGCAGAGTGTGAAAAGTTCCTCACCTTTTTCATAGAAAAAATCAAATCTATTAGAGCACAGTTAACTCCTCCTGCATCATCTGTAGATATTCCTGACCTTCACTTGGATCTAATGAACTACTTTGAACCCTTATCATTACAGGACCTCCTCAACACTGTGTCATATATGAGCATGTCATCCTGCCCACTTGACCCTCTTCCCACCAAACTTTTGAAAAAATCTATGGACACTTTAGCACCTCATTTGCTCAATATTATAAATAGCTCCTTTTCCTCTGGACGTGTGCCAGACCTGTTCAAGACGGCTTGCGTTCAGCCACTTCTTAAAGGGCCCACATTGGATCCGATGGACCTAAGAAACTTCAGGCCAATTTCTAAACTACCTTTAATCTCAAAGATATTGGAAAAAGTGGTCTTAGCAGAACTTTTAGAGGGACTAAGGAACAACAATATTTTTGAAAAATTCCAGAGTGGCTTTTGAAAGTTACACAGCACAGAAACAGCTCTTCTTCATGTGACAAATGATTTGTTACTGGCTGCAGACTCGGGTCACTGCTCTGTTCTAGTGCTGCTGGACTGAAGTGCAGCCTTCGACACTGTAGAGTACAGAATTCTTATTGACAGACTGAGAATATGGGCAGGAATCTCTGGTGTTGTTCTGAACTGGTTCTCCTCGTATCTGAAAAAACAGGAAGTTCTTCGTCTCCATTCAGGATTTTAAGTCAACAACAGCGGACATCTCTTATGGACTACCTGAAGGATCAATTCTAGGACCAGTTTTATTCTCCCTCTACATGCTACCCCTTGGACATATCATTCGACAACACGACGTCTCCTTCCACTGTTATGCCAATGATACACAGTTCTACCTTTCACTTAAACCTCGTGAACTAAACAGTCTCAGCATGATCCATTCCTGTTTATTCAGTGTCAAGGACTGGATGGCAGTGAACTTTCTACAGTTCAACAGCAGTAAAACAGAGGTTTTGATCTTTGGAGTAACCTTTGACAGTCAACTATCCTTTGAACAACACAGCAGGAAGATCACACAGTCACACACTTGTTTTCACCAGTTAAGAAACATCTCCAAGATTAGACACATGCTCAGTTTTAATGACACAGAAAAAGTCATACATGCTTTTATATCGTCACACCTGGACTACTTTAACTTTCTTTTTACCTGTTTAAACTCACACTTGGTCTCACAACTACAACTCATCCAGAACTCAGCAGCCAGATTACTGACTAAACCTAGAAAGTCCACTCATATCCCTGCACTGGTTACCAGTTCATTTTAGAATACATTTTAAAATTGTATTGATTACATATAAGACAATCCATGGTCTTGCTCCAGAATATAATAAGGGGCTTTTAACCCAGTACAGTCCAGCCAGGCCCTTGAGATCAGCTGATCAAAATCTCCTGGCTGTTCCTCAGACCAGACTTAAAACTAAAGGTGACTGTGTTTTTTCAGCTGTGACTTCCCCTTAATGTGAGATCAGACTCCACTGAAGCTTTCAAGCCACTTCTTAAATCTCACTTCTATAAAATGTCCTACTATTATTAATGTTTTATTGTCTTTAAGAAAATATGTTTGTATCTATCTGCTCTAAATGCTTTTTAAATGTTTCAATATGATCTTTTATGCTTCTCTGTATTTAATTTATTTGACTTTTTCCCTTTAATTCTGTAAATCTTTTAATATAGGCACTTTGCGCTTAAGCTTGAAAAGTGCTATATAAATAAAATGATTATTATTAATATTAGTTTTGGACCAGGCGTAAGACCAGTTAGTACAACCTGCCCCTAAAAATCGTGGACATATTAGTACACCTAAAGATCAGTGCAGTCACACACAAGTCAGGAAGGCAGGTTCTGATTGGTCGATATTGACAGTGGACAGCTAACAACGTGTTGTTTCTCAGTCCTTCCAGGAAGTAACAAGGAACTTTTAGGAACATTTAATGCATATTCAACCAATCCCTGTGAAGTTCTGACAACCTTGCAATTTTGACCAATCACCGAACTTTTCTCCAAATTTGACCAACCTCTGTAGCTTCCCATGATTTCCACCAACCATAACTTTTCCTGTGAAACGTCATATATGTAGGTCTCAATGAACTGACTGTTTGATTTTTTTGTATTTATTATTTTTTATTTTGTCACAGTACTGAAAACAACACAGGCTTTATAACTGTTATTGACATTTTGTAATTGCTTAGACTATTTTTATATTTCATACTTTTGTGTTGGTTTTGAGCTCTAAAACATTTTCCTTCTTCGTGGAATAAGAGGTGAACTTCTTTATTTACATTTAAAGCAGGTTTTGTCAAAGGTGTTTGGTCAGGTGACTCAGGCGCTTAGAACAGAGTGCTGTTTAATTTCTCTAGTTGCCTTTGATTTTTAATGAATTATACAAATAATGGATAACTAAATCACAACTTTTAATGCAGTTTAGTTTGTTCACAATTTCAAAACAGTCAAAAACATGCATTTAAATTTGTTTTACAAAACCTGCTGTGAAATCAGACAATTTGGGACAAACAATCACTAAAATCCTGGAGCGACTGGTTTCTATAGTCTCTAATACATATCAATTAATCCTGTCACACTGTTTTCAAACATATGTCCAAACATGTTCGGATCATCAATCAATCTGTTGATGTATTGACTAGATTTTGTGTAGATCATGAACACACATGAACACACACACACACACACACACACACACACAGACATATCCATGCCTGTGTGTGTGTGTGTGTGTGTGAATGTCTGTGTGTGTGTGTGTGTGTGTGTGTGTGTGTATGCTGATGTCACTTCCTGTCCACATGGGAACAGCCTCTCTTTGATGTGATCAGGTTTCATTTCACTGAATTAAACATGTGGTCACATGATCTGTGACATCACCTGTTCATATTGTACAGCAGCAGGTTTATGTTAAT
The DNA here is from genome assembly GCA_020091685.1 of Lutjanus erythropterus. Lineage (NCBI taxonomy): Eukaryota > Metazoa > Chordata > Actinopteri > Lutjaniformes > Lutjanidae > Lutjanus > Lutjanus erythropterus. The sequence goes on along the minus strand of CM034593.1, from coordinate 382,387 downwards.
GACTAGTTAAAACATGTTACATATTTTTCAGCTTTCAATCATTATCGATCAATAGGTCCAAGCATGTGAGCGTTTGGAGCCACATGCGCTGCCATTCATGTGTTCAGACCTTTCCTGTAATGATTGTTTTCATTATTGATCAATCTGTCAATCATTTTCATCATTAATCAGTTAGTTATCTGATCCATAAAATGTTAGAAAATATTGATCAGTGTTTCCTAACTTGAATTTAAAATGACTCAAGCGATAATTTGATCATCAAAATAGTTGAAGATTAATTTATAGTTGATTAATAATCAATCAATTGTTGGAGCTGTTGTAACTTTATACTGCTGTTATTTCTTAATTATTTAGATCAATAACATATCTAATCAGATAATCAATACCAAAATGGGCAAAATATGGATCCCACCATGTTCTGGGAAGGTTTGTTTTTGGTTCTAGTGATTGATCAACAGTGATTGAATGTTCCTGCGTAGCGTTAAAACAACATAAAACCAACATTATTGTTTTGTTATTAGAATATTCTGGGAAGGTTAGTTGAATGATCAGGGAACATTCTTGAGCGTTCCCTGATCATTCAACTAACGTTCTTGAATGTTCCTGGATGTTAAAACGACACACTGTTCTTTCTTGAAAAACAATGTTATTGTCATGTTCCTAGAATGTTCTGGGACAGGAAGGTTACTTGAATGTTCTCTTAATGTTTACTGGATGTTTTTATGACTTAACATTATGTTTATGTTCTCAGGATGTTCTGTGAAGGTAAGCTGAACGTTGTTAAGGCTGCAGCTGTGGAACATTTGCACAACATTCTTAGAACATTGTGGGTGGGTTACAAGGCCACTAACAGGGAACTTCAGGAGAACGTTATTAAAACGACCCCATGTAAGGAATGTGGGGATGTTATGAGAACTTTGTGGACGTCACAAACAGTAAATGTGTTCCTGTCTCGTCTGCAGAGTCTCCTCCTCTTCATCCTCCCTCCTCCTCCCTCCTCCTCCTCCTCCTCCTCCTCCTCCTCTCTCCTCCTCCCTCCTCCTCCTCCTCCTCCTCCCTCCTCCTCTCTCTCTCCCTCCTCCCTCCTCCTCTCTCCTCCTCCCCATCCTCCTCCTCCTCCTCTTCATCCTCCTTCTCCTCCTCCTCCTCCTCCTCCTCCTCCTCCTCCTCCTTCTCCTCCTCCCTCCTCCTCTCTCCTCCTCCCTCCTTCTCTTCATCCTCCTCCCTCCTCCTCTTCATCCTCCTTCTCCTCCCTCCTCTTCCTCCTCCTCCCTTCTCCTCCCTCCTCCTCTTCATCCTCCCTTCTCCTCCTCCTCCTCCTCCTCCTCCCCCTCCTCCTCCCTCCTCCTCTTCATCCTCCCTCCTCCTCCTCCTCCTCCTCCTCCTCCTCCTCCTCCTCCTCCTCCTCTTCATCCTCCTTCTCCTCCCTCCTCCTCCTCCTCATCCTCTTCTCCTCCTCCTCCTCCTCCCTCCTCCTCTTCATCCTCCTCCTCCTCCTCCTCCTCCTCCCTTCTCCTCCCTCCTCCTCTTCATCCTCCTCCTCCTCTTCATCCTCCTCCTCCTCCTCCCTTCTCCTCCCTCCTCCTCTTCATCCTCCCTCCTCCTCCTCCTCCTCCTCCTCTTCATCCTCCCTCCTCCTCTCCCTCCTCTTCATCCTCCTCCTCCTCCTCCTCCCTTCTCCTCCCTCCTCCTCTTCATCCTCCCTCCTCCTCCTCCTCCTCTTTATCCTCCCTCCTCCTCCTCTTCATCCTCATCCTCCTCCTTCCTCAGCTGATATCAGACCTGTTTAACAATCAGCTGCAGCAGTTGTTCACACTAAAAGCTGAACTCAGATCAGCATCATCACTCAAATTACAACTTTAATGAATTAAATCATTAATTAAACGATGACTTTCACTCAAATAAACAGTAGAAATCTTTTTTTTATCGTTTACTTGCGTGATAGTTTACATGTGTTTATGTGGTGTGAAATCTTTTATTTGATTAAATGAAGCTCAATAACTTTATCAACACATTTGCTGTTTTGTTGAACATTTGTTTTTTATTGAATATTTTCACTGGTGTCCGTGAAAAAACGAAATTAAGTTTTGATTAATTCACAAATAAAATGAGATGATTTATCTTCATAGTTTCACAATTATTTCATTCATTATTAAACTGAAGATCTGATGATATTTCACAGAGTGATCATCAGTCAGCGTATTGATCAGCAGGCTGATCATCAATATGTGCAGCTGAGCTCAGATCAGAGATGTCAAAGTCAAGGTGGGAGGTGGAGGCGGGAGGATGGGGTCGTGTTACAGGAAGCAGCAGAGCCCAGCAGGAGGACGCTGCTGCTGCTGCTGAATTATTGATCAACTTAATGGACAAACTTTCATTTTTTTCTGCCATGTCCAGTTTGGACTCTGTGAGGACGACAGATGCAGTCACCTGAGATTTCCCATGAGGCCATCACCAGGACGCCAAGGATACATGACAGACCTCATCCTGACCGTCACAGACAGACGGACAGGGTAAAGAGACAGACAGACAGACAGACAGACAGGTGTGGGCTGCATTTACTGCAGAGATCAATCAATCAATCAATCAGAATTTAGTCATACGGCTGCAGGTCTGACGATACAACCATGATGTCGATCATCAACCTCTGGCCTCAGGTGTTCTGGTACCAGGTACACTTATGAACCACCTTATACTCCAACATGGTGTTTGTTTCAGCCAATAAATGATCAGCACAAATGTCCAATAACAAGGTTCTTGTTCTGGTTCTGGTTCAGATCAGGCAGACGATTCCTCCCAATCACCCCGTGCACATTTCTCCATTGTTCCCATGTGAGCAGTAAAGTCTTCCAGCTGAACTAGGGAGTCCCAAGATGACACCTTTTCCAGGACGTCACCCAAGGAAGAAGGCCGGTTACAGAATTTCCCCCAGTGACACAGAGTTACAAATAGGTGACCTTCTGGTTCTCCAGGGAACACCAACACAGCACCACACAGCCAGGAGAACTTGTGAACAAACCAACCAGACTGAGAACAAACAGTGAAGGTTGACACTGTCCTTAGTTATTAAATTAATAAGTACTGCTCCGTTTGATTTGAGGTCCAGTATTTTTCTGATCAGGTGTCTGACGTCTGTTAAACAAATTAGACCAATAAAAACACTATTATTGTTATTAAAGCACTTTATGTGTCGACTTTTCAAGATGGAATAAAATTTTCAAATATGAAGGAAGCAAGTTTTTGATATGTATCTTTGGTAAATTAATTGTTATATAATTAGATAATTAAAAATTGGTAGATTATCAATAAATTAATCAATAGATTAATTGATTAATCGAAAAAATAATCAGGGATTAATCATTTCCAGAACAACTGAAGTGAACGGTGACCAGTTTGAAAATGTAAAAAGAACACAAGAAAACACAGAATGTCTCTCGACCAAACGGCGACTGCAGCAAAGAAATGATGTTCCTCTTCTATCAAGTCCTCGGACTTTTTCTTCTTTGTTGAAAGTTTGTGAAGTCAACTGTGCGTCTAACAAGTCACTGTCTCTGAGCAGATGTCTCTCTGTTGTCTGAGTCTCGTCCAGGTAACACAGGTGTGAAGAGATCATGGGATCTCGTAGATCTCGTGTCGCGCCGTTTGGTCGAGAGCCTGTGACCCTTCAGGATCAGGTCTGAGAGGCTACAGCTGACATTTAGACTGAAAACATGGCGTCTTTTGGGTCAAATTTTAATGTCGCGGCTTGCAGACACTTGGATCACAGCACACCAGCAGCATGGAGACATTCTGTGTTTTCTTGTGTTCATTTTTACATTTTCAAACTGGTCACGTTCACTTCAGTTGTTCTGGATTTGTCTGCGGTTCAGTTTTCTGCTGAAGCTCAGGAGAGTTTTATGAACTGGAGATCTTCATCATCCTCACATCAGAACAGGAGGACGAGACACTGAGGACATTTATTTTGGGTGAACTGTCACTTTAAATTTTGTCTTTATTCATTTGAACTACACATATCTGATTCATATCACTGCTGTCTCCATGTGTGTTGTATTTTAAGTTAAAACACAAAGGCAGTTAACGTACAGCAATCATCATGTCTATAAGATCATCAGCTGGTGAAAATGAGTCTGTCATATATATTGTATAGATCATATTTACATCACATGTTCCAGCTCTGCTCAAACAGACAGAAGAACGGTTCTCTACATGGTATTCTGATTACATTTCAGAGTAACTCAGTACTCTCTCTCTCTCTCTCTCTCTCTCTTTCTCTCTCTCACACACACACACACACACACACACACACACACACTGGTTCGGTTTAGTCAACATTGTGTGACGTCACGTACCTTGTAGACGTCGCCGTACGTCCCATTGCCGACCCGCTGGATCAGCTGGAAGTCCTCGTGGGGTTCTTGCGAGGACAGATCCAGACCGGAAGTCATGGTCCCGAATGAGACCAGGTCTGACCCAGACTGACCCGGTCTGACCTGGACTGATGGACAAACTACAGACAGACAGACAGACGAGACTGTCAACACTACTTTAACATGGCTGCTTCCGTGAACACGGCGCATGCGCACTGTCCCATACACGGCTTGGCTGAGAGGATGAAGATGCCTTCAGAGACGGTGGGAGAAAATAATTCGTTAGATAGATAGATAGATGGATAGATAGATGGATAGATAGATGGATAGATGGATAGATAGATGGATAGATGAATAGATAGATAGATAGATAGATAGATAGATAGATAGATAGATAGATAGATAGATGGATAGATAGATGGATGGATGGATAGATAGATAGATAGATAGATAGATAGATAGATAGATAGATAGATAGATGGATAGATAGATGGATAGATGGATAGATGGATAGATAGATGGAACGGTTTTCATTTGAACTCGTAGAATAAACATTGCAGAACTCCAGATTGTTCATGTTAATGAGGAAGAAGTGATCACAGATGTTCGTATGTTTCAGTCCAGATGTTGCTTGTTTTTAGTTTTCTACTGACTAACTTGATATCTTGAAATATAATTTCTTCTGGTAAAAATGTGACTGTATATTTAATAATAGTATGATAATAAGATGATTATATGACGTCACAGTCTTTATCTCTCTGATAGCTTCAGGTACATTCTGGAAATCAAACAACCAATGACTTTATTCATAACACTGTAGTTTTACAGTAGTTTCATCTGGTTTTACTTGATGATCTGTTCTTTTTTTATTTTTGCTTCCTGTTACTCAGATTAATGTTATTTTCATTCATGAGTTGTTAATTTATAAAGTAAATCATCTTCATCATCATCATCATCACCAGCACAGAGTCTCTGTTCTTCAAACCTCTCAACACAAACGGAATCAGAAACGTTCAGAGAACATATTGTGAACGTTACAGAACATGTTGGGACAAACTGTGAGACTGTGATGATGCAATGATTATTATTAGTACAGTAATTATATATTATTATTATTATTAGTATTAGTAGTAGTATTTCCTGGTGATCTGACAATAAGACTAATAATTTTGAGATAATAATGATTATTATAATTTATTGATGATTATTGATAATCAGTGTTGGTGTGCGGTGACAGAGGACAGAGAGACATAGAAAGACAGCAGGAGAGAGAGTCCACACCCAGCTCAGTGAGGAACGTCAAGTCAGCTGCCGTGATGTCACACCAGCACTTCCTGTTTTTGATTTCAAAATAAGAGTTTGATGTTGCCGTGAAACTGATTATTTAATCTGAAGGATTTTCATGTTAAATATTGAACAGACGTGATCCTCGTGTCACCAAGACAACACAGTGACAGACAGACAGACCTATTGTAAGTGTGTAACTGACAACAGTTCTTTGTTTTCAACAACACGTTCAAGGACCTTCAAGGCTGAAACCAGCTGACTAGCGGCTTCAAGTTTTATTTACAGATGTGGCGTTCATCATTTCATCGGTCAGAAAGTATCACATTCATTCTA
>CM034593.1:368900-371400 GCA_020091685.1 Lutjanus erythropterus | reverse complement strand
GAGGTGTTTGTCATATGTTTGCAGTGTGTTTGTCATGTTTTGCAGTGTTTGTGAGGTGTTTGTCATATTTTGCAGTGTGTTTGTGAGGTGTTTGTCATGTTTTGCAGTGTTTTGTGAAGTGTTTATCATGTTTTTGCAGTGTGTTTGTGAGAGTGTTTGTCATGTGTTTGCAGTGTGTTTGTGAGGTGTTTGTCATGTGTTTGTTATGTATGTTTGCAGTACGTTTGTAGAGTGTTTGTCATGTTTTGCAGTGTGTTTGTCATGTTTTGCAGTGATTGTAGAGTGTTTGTCATATGTTTGCAGTGTGTTTGTGAGGTGTTGGTCATGTTTTTGCAGTGTTTGTGAGGTGTTTATGTGTTTTGCAGTGATTGTGAGTGTTTGTCATGTTTTGCAGTGTGTTTGTGAGGTGTTTGTCATGTTTTTGCAGTGTTTGTAGAGTGTTTGTCATATGTTTGCAGTGTGTTTGTCATGTTTTGCAGTGTTTGTAGGTGTTTGTCATGTTTTGCAGTGTGTTTTGTGAGGTGTTTGTCATGTTTTTGCAGTGTTTGTGAGGTGTTGTCATGTTTTGCAGTGTGTTTGTGAGGTGTTTGTCATGTGTTTGCAGTGTTTTGTGAGTGTTTGTCATGTGTTTGTTATGTGTTTGCAGTACGTTTGTGAGGTGTTTGTCATGTTTTTGCAGTGTGTTTGTCATGTTTTGCAGTGATTGTAGAGTGTTTGTCATATGTTTGCAGTGTGTTTGTCATGTTTTTGCAGTGTTTGTGAGGTGTTTGTCATGTTTTTGCAGTGTGTTTGCAGTGTGTTTGTCATGTGTTTGCAGTTTTGTGAGGTGTTTGTCATGTTTTTGCAGTGTGTTTGTGAGGTGTTTGTCATGTTTTTGTGTGTTTGTGAGGTGTTTGTCATGTTTTTGCAGTGTGTTTGTGAGGTGTTTGTCATGTGTTTGTTATGTGTTTGCAGTACGTTTGTAGAGTGTTTGTCATGTTTTGCAGTGATTGTAGGTTATTTATCATATGTTTGCAGTGTGTTTGTAGGTGTTGGTCATGTTTTTGCAGTGTGTTTGGAGTGTTTGTTATGTGTTTGTTATGTGTTTGCAGTACGTTTGTAGGAGTGTTGTCATGTTTTTGCAGTGATTGTGAGTGTTGTCATATGTTTGCAGTGTGTTTGTGAGGTGTTGGTCATGTTTTGCAGTGTTTGTGAGGTGTTTGTTATGTGTTTGCAGTGTGTTTGTGAGGTGTTTGTCATGTTTTTGCAGTGTGTTTGTCATGTGTTTGTTATGTGTTTGTGAGGTGTTAGTCATGTTTTTGCAGTGTTTGTAGTGTTTGTTATGTGTTGCAGTGTGTTTGTAGGTGTTTGTTATGTGTTTGCAGTGTGTTTGTTATGTGTTTGCAGTGTGTTTGTCATGTGTTTGTTATGTGTTTGTTGTGTGTTTGCAGTGTGTTTGTGAGGTGTTTGTCATACGTTTGTTATGTGTTTGCAGTTTGTTTGTCATGTGTTTGTCATGTGTTTGTTGCAATCGCTTGTGAGGTGTTTGTCATGTGTTTGCAGTGTGTTTGTCATGTGTTTGCAGTTTGTTTGTCATGTGTTTGTCATGTGTGTTGCAGCACGTTGTGAGGTGTTTGTCATGTGTTTGCAGTGTGTTTGTGAGTGTTTGTCATATGTTTGCAGTGTGTTTGTGAGTGTTTGTCATGTGTTTGCAGTATGTTGTGAGGTGTTTGTCATGTGTTTGCAGTGTGTTTGTCATGTGTTTGCAGTGTGTTTGCATCATGTTTGCAGTGTGTTTGGAGGGCATTTGCAGTGTATTTGTGAGGAGTGTTGTCATGTTTTTTGCAGTGTGTTTGTCATGTGTTTGTTATGTGTTTCAAGAGTGTTGTCATGTGTTTGCAGTGTGTTTGTCAGTGTTTGTCATGTGTTTGTCATGTGTTTGTGAGGTGTTGTCATGTTTTTGCAGTGTGTTTGCAGTGTGTTTGTCATGTGTTTGCAGTGTGTTTGTGAGGTGTTTGTCATGTTTTTGCAGTGTGTTTGCAGTGTGTTTGTGAGTGTTGTCATGTGTTTGCAGTGTGTTTGTGAAGTGTTTGTCATGTGTTGCAGTGTGTTTGTGAGGTGTTTGTCATGTTTTGCAGTGTGTTTGCAGTGTGTTTGTGAGTTGTTTGCAGTGTGTTTGCAGTGTGTTTGTAGTTGTTTGCAGTGTGTTTGCAGCGTGTTTGTGAGGTGTTTGTCATGTGTTTGCAGTGTGTTTGCAAGTGTTTGTCATGTGTTTGCAGTGTGTTTGTGAGGTGTTTGTCATGTGTTGCAGTGTGTTTGTGAGGTGTTTGTCATATTTTTTGCAGTGTGTTTGCAGTGTGTTTGTGAGGTGTTTGTCATGTGTTTGCAGTGTGTTTGTGAGTGTTTGTCATGTGTTTGCAGTGTGTTTGTAGGAGTTTATCATGTGTTTGCAGTGTGTTTGTGAGGTGTTTGTCATGTTTTTGCAGTGTGTTTGCAGTGTGTTTGTGTAGGTGTTTGTCAT
>CM034593.1:353900-363900 GCA_020091685.1 Lutjanus erythropterus | reverse complement strand
AGCATCCTGTCCTCCAAAGCTGACACTGATGATGAAATACACCATCACCATGCCACTATTTCCCAGCACCTGCTCAGATGGATTGGCCACGTCTTGATGTGATGGCTGACAATTGCCTTCCAAAACAAGTCCTATATTCCTATATGCTGCTCACAGGACAGCGTGCCCCGGGAGGCCAAAAGAAAAGGTACAAGATTAAAGCAAATGTGTCACATACACCTCAACACCTGGGAGACCACAGCAACCAATATGGCATCTTGGGGAAAACTTGTCTGTGAAGGTGCAACACTATATAATGGCGACTTCCACTGTGCCTCAGAAGAAAAGACTAAGAATGAAAACATCTTCCACTAAACCAAACTAAACCCACGACCACCACCGCTCACTCCGGCCCATACTGCACCAAAATATGCAGCTCCAGGATCAACCACTTTGCCCACCGGAAGACCCACAAGGATCCATGATGATGATGATGATTAATTGATTAATGTAGCGATGCCTGCGAGCTAGTTCAGGCAGTCAGCTCAAGCTGCACCGCAATCACACGTGACACGCCTCATACTCCGTAGTACCAAACACACCTTTCCAGTCTGGTGGTCTGTTTAAACCACTAAAACCTCTCATCTCTCCCTCTGCCTGTCAGGGTCATTGCTGCCTTGCAGCAGTGTCACTGCCTGTTCATTCAGCCCCACCACCACCCCAGCATCCACCTGCAGGCTCTGACACGGGGTCTAAGTTATGTGTTCATCACTCCTCTATATCTCTATGTAAACATAATCTATGAGGAGTGATGAGGTCGGAGCCGAGATGCCAAAGTCTAACTATGTTCTGCTGCTGAAATAAACATTCTTAAATGTGAGATGCCTGACTGAATCTATATGAATCTATATATCATTCTACCTTCTTCAGTGTGAATATTTTCTGGTTTCTGAGGATGCCAACTTGGGCTTTGGGAAACACTGATCAACATTTTTCACCATGTTCTGACATTTTATGTACCAAACAACCAATCAATTAACTAAGAAAGTGATCAAAAGAGTAAATAAACAATGAATATAATCGTTAGTTGTAGCCCCACTTAAATCAGGTCCTAACCCTACTTACCATGACGACCAACAATTCAGGTTGGATCTGACAATTAAAAATATATCTGACCTGGTGTCTGATCTGATGTCTGATCTGGTGTTTGATCTCGTGTCTGATCCAGTCTCTGGTCTGTGGTTCTTTCAGGGATCTTCTGCACCATCTCTCTGTGTACGTATGCAGCCAGTGTGACCTATGACCTCTCCAGAAACCCTCCCTTCATCTACGGTCTGCCGGCTGATGTGGATCATGGGTACGGCTGGTCCATCTGCTGCGCCTGGGCCAGTCTGGGTCTGACGGTGGCTGCTGGGTGCCTTGGAACCACCTTCCCCTTTCTGAGCAGGGCTGGGGCCCTGCGCTCCAAAACCGCCCGCGAATCTTCCGTCTGAGCCACTGGCTGTCAGTCACACCCAGGAGGAGGAGCAGGAGGGGGAGGAAGAGGAGGAAGAGGAGCAGAGGGAGCGGTTAACCTCAGACCATGTTTTGTTGAACCCAGCTGCAGTGGGTTTATGTGAGCCGGGTTCTGGACGGATGGAGGACAGGTCCAGGTAGAGGTCCAGCTGGAGGTCCAGGTGGATCTGTCTCTAAAACCTGTCGCACTTTTCATCTCAAGCACAGTGTTTGTAAGACAGCGGAGAGTCTGTGCAGCACAATGCCCCCTGCTGACAGACTGCTGACACACACACACACACACACACACACACACACACACACACACACACACACACACACACACACACACACAGACAGACAGAGCAGTCGAGTCCGAGTCAGACTGAGACCAACACAAAATTTCATTCTTGTTCAGATCTTACAGACTGAGCTGCGCCAACAAAGATTCATTTAATCGCAGATTAGTTCTAATCAGAAACAAAAACAAAACCAGCTTCAGAATGAATAAATCCAGATTGAATATTAAGCAGAACCCTGCTGCACAATTAAAGTAAATGTCAGTTTAGTAAATCCAAGTTTATTAATTTAAACTGAAATTAAAGTGTTTCAAAAACATGGAGATGCTTGATCACCCAAATTAAACTAAATCAACTAATAAAACATAAATGTTAGAGCTTGTCTGAGGGAAAACTGTTACCTTTCAGCTGTTCTGTATTCTTAAAAAAATGTTTTCCAGCTACAGTGGATATAAAAAGTCTACACACCCCTGTTAAAATGCCAGGTTTTTGTGATGTAAAGAAATTAGACCAAGATAAATCATTTCAGAACTTTTTCCACCATTAATGTGACCTATAACCTGCACAACTCAACTGAAAAACAAACCAACATCTTTTTTTTTTTTTCTTTTTTTTGGGGGGGGGTAAAAATAAAAAACTGAAATAAGAATTAACCAATCACATTCAAACTCCTGTTAAATAGGAGTCAGTACAGACCCAGGGGGGGAGGACGAAACACCGTGAAGACAGTCATCATCAAGTGGAGAAAATATGGCGCAACAGTGACATTACCAAGAACTGGACGTCCCTCCAAAATTGATGAAAAGATGAGAAGAAAACTGGTCAGGGAGGCTGCCAAGAGGCCTACAGCAACATTAAAGGAGCTGCAGGAATTTCTGGCAAGTATTGGCTGTGTAGTACATGTGACAACAATCTCCTGTATTCTTCATATGTCTGGGCTGTGGGGTAAAGTGACAAGATGGAAGCCTTTTCTTATGAAGAAAAACATCCGAGCCTGGCTACATTTTGCAGAAACACTTTTGAAGTCCCAAAAGCATGTGGGAAAATGTGTTAACCAAGGTTGAACTTTTTTGCCATAATTCCAAAAGGTATGTTTGGCGCTAACACAACACTGCACATCACCAGAAGAACACCAAACCCACAGTGAAGCATGGTGGTGGCAGCATCATGCTTTGGGGTTGTTTTTCTTCAGCTGGAACTGAGGCCTTAGTCAAGGTGGAGGGAATTATGAACAGTTCCAAATACCAGTCAATGTTGGCACAAAACCTTCAGGCTTCTGCTAGAAAGCTGAAGATGAAGAGGAACTTCATCTTTCGGCACGACAATGGCCTAAAGCATACAACCAAATCAACAAAAGAATGGCTTCACCAGATGAAGATTAAGGTTTTGGACTGGCCCAGCCAGAGTCCAGACCTGAATCCAATTGAAAATCTGTTGGGTGATCTGAGGGCTGTGCACAGGAGATGCCCTTGCAATCTCCAATCCAATCCAACTTTATTTGTAAAGCACTTTAAAACAACCACAGTGGACCAAAGTTCTGTACAATCTGACAGATTAGGAGTGTTTTTGCAAAGAAGAGTGGGCAAATATTGCAAAGTCAAGATGTGCCATGCTGATAGACTCCTGCCCAAAAAGACTGAGTGCTGTAATAAAAGCAAAAGGTGCTTCAACAAAGTTTAAGGGTGGGCGTATTTATGCAACCAGGTTATTGTACGTTTTTTGGGGTGTTTTCCCCCGTAAAAGATTTCAGTTTGTTTTTCAATTGAGTTGTACAGGTTATAGGTCACATTAAAGGTGGAAAAGTTTCTGAAATTATTACTTTTGATCTCATTTTTTACATCACAAAAACCTAGCATTTTAACAGGGGTGTGTAGACTTTTTATATCCACTGTAGTTTAAAAAATCTCATAGTGTTTGCAAGCTAGTATAAAAGCAAAGAAATATTATAGTTTGCTAACTATCTAAGAAGTAAAAAAGTTATTGTTTGCTAGCTAACTAAAAACTTAGCCTACTCATTATCAGCAGAGAATTATTTTGCTCAGGCCATCTAAAAAGACCACCATTTTAAAAGTTAAACCTCTGGTAGTGTCAGTTTAAAGTTAGTACTGGATCACAGTTTAAACTGGAGTTTTGGTGCAATTGAATTTCATTAAATCCTCAGAGTAAAAAATAAACTGAGGTTTAAATTTAATCTTTATTTTAAACTTGTTTAAAAGTTTGGTGCAATAGGATTCAAAGTTAAACCGTGATTTATTCCAGTTTAAAAAATGAATCCTTGGTGGTGCACTGAGCCTAAGAGTCAGTCAGCAGCTTCCCTCCTGGCTGCAGTGACGGACAGGTAATACACAGGTGATGTAACCACAGGAGCTCCTGGAGCAGAACATGCTAACAGCAGCAGAGTCGCAGATTAAACAGCATTTTATTTATTACTTACTGCAGCCAGTCACCATCCTTCTTTTTTGTCCTCTTCTGATATTTTTTATTTCACCTGTACAGGTGTGAGGACACACCTGAATCAGTGTCCATTCAGAGAATTCAGATTCAGATTCTACTTCACCTGTTTGGGCGAAGTTGTTACTGTTATCCAGAGATTAGACAGGAGGCGCCGTTCACACCTGCACTCACCTGTTTACCTGCAGCCACAACGTCCACCTGCAGAACTGACCTCAGAACTGACTCAGTCCACATCCACAGTCTAGACAGAACGTCACACACAGAACATCACAGACAGGACATCACGGACAGAATATCACAGATGGAACATTAAAGACAGAACATTACAGGTGGAATGTCAGCTGGTACTGGTGTAAACAGACAATGATGTCGAGATGATGTCAGAGCAGACAGGTTTTTGAAAATGTCTTCAGACTCGACTGCTGCACACACACACACACACACACACACACACAGAGATGTGTATATAAAGTTGTGTTTTTTACCTGATGGAGAACATATGGATGAACTGAAACAGTGTTGTTGTAAAGGAGTCGTCGTTTGTTTAAATGCATTCAGCCATTGGCCTGCGAGCTGAGCCACAGACTGACTGAATCTCACCTGAATCTCACCTGAATGAGGAACATCACCTACAGTACGACTGCAGAACATGTGGAACGTTTACACCAGAACATCAGTCCCTTTACTCATCAATCAACAAAATGATCAAATGAACTACCTTGTCCTCTTCTCACACACAGGTATGAGCAGGCATAAACAGGTATGAACAGGTATAAACAGGTATGAGCAGGCATAAACAGATATGAACAGGTATAAACAGATATGAACAGGTATAAACAGGTATGAGCAGGTATAAACAGGTATAAACAGGTATGAACAGATATAAACAGATATTAACAGGTATAAACAGGTATGAACAGGTATAAACAGGTATGAACAGATATAAACAGGTATAAACAGGTATGAACAGGCATAAACAGGTATGAACAAGTATAAACAGATATGAACAGGTATAAACAGGTATGAACAGGTATAAACAGGTATAAACAGGTGATCAGGTGTATAAACTGATGTGTCACTGACTGAATGCTGCTGCTTGGTGCTTTATTATTTATTGAATTTAGGAGTCGGAACAACTCCTTCAGTCGTCTTCAGCTCAGATTCTGCAGCAGGCTGGAGGACACGTCTTTACCCTCTGGTACTCTCTCATGTATTTCTGATACCCCCATCTTATACCCACTTCATCAGGTGTCTCTGATCAGATGTCGGCATATATTTGATACCCTGTCATACCCCTCCTATGTGCAATGATACCCCAGTTATCCTCTTCAACCCTGTCAAATCTTGGAATGCCCTCTAAAATCTACCCCTCCTATAATCTCTGATACCCTTGAATACCCTCTAATATTGCCCTCCGATAGCAACTCCCTGAGTACTGTGGATAATATTGAGTAATGATGTCTTCTAATCCTCCTGTAAACCTCCTTATACCCTCTTATACCCAGTGACATCTGTTGATACCTTCTGTAGTCCCTCCTGTGCCCTCAGATACCCCATCATACCCCTCTTGTACCCTTGAATACAGTCTCACAAACCTGTGTGTTCTCGGAGACTCCCTGAAACCCCTGACGCTCTCAGATACCTTCTTACAGTTTATCCTTTAATTTCCTGTCATACCCCTCCCTCCTTTGACAATCCCAAATACTTAGACCCTTTTATGCCCTCTGATACCCTCTGAAGCCCTCCTGCCTTGATACCCCTGATAACTCATCATTTCCTCTGAATTATTATTATTATTATTATTATAAATATTAAATCTTCTTATACCTTCTGTCATGCCCCTCCTCCACCCTGTGAAACCCTGTGCTGCCCTCTGCTGGACACTCAGTGTCTCTTCAGTCTTCTGATGTTCATCTGTAAATAAATGAGATAATCATCATCAGACTGATTCTTTAAAGTGTTTTATTCATATTTGTATTAAATACAAAATTAAATATAAATTGTGTGATTATTAAGAACTGCTGCTGTGTTTGAGACAGAAATGTTTGGTTCATTGTTTCAAGTTTATAATTCGATATTAAATATATTATAGATTATAGATGTGTTATTGATCCACAGAGTTTGATTATCTGTCAGTTTGTCTGATGTTAAACTGGACGGTTTTATTTTCACACAGTCGGTGACATTAAAGCAGCAGCGTGTCGATCAGCCTGCAGACGTGTGAAACTACAGTTACAGACGCTTCAGCAGCTCAACCTGAAGGCGATGATGAGCTGACAGGAAACGCCTCAGCAGGGCGTTCACAGCAGCGTCTGCAGCTTTATCTAAGACATACATTTACATATACATGTACATATACAAAAAAATAGGTTCAAACATGCTGACCCATTTTTCAAGTCAGTTCCTTCCTGCCATGTTCTCCTGCAGCTCCTGAAGAACACATAGTCAAAAGAAGTGCCTTGATTTCAAAATTACAATACTTTGAGAAAAAAAATGCAATAATAAGTCTGTGTGCTCCACAAAGTCGTTCCTTTAATGGTTATTTTCATTATTGATGAATCTGTTGGTCCATATATCGTCAAAAAATGTTGAAAAATGTTGATCAGATCAAACCAGAAAATATCCACATATAAGAGGCTAGAACCAGATCATTTTTGGTCATTACATCACAAAACAATTGGTTCAGTGTTCACAGTTCACCTTTTTCCTGTGATGTCAGTCTCAGGGTGTGAAACTCAGGTGAGCCCTGCTGTGATTCAGGTTGTTGAAATGAAGGGAATCTGACAGATTGTTCTCATTTCATGCTTCCTGACTGATTAGCAACTTAAGAGAAGATGATAGAGAAAATCTGGAGGGACATCAGAATATATTTTTAACTACAGATTGGACAACACATTAGCTACTGTAGCTAATGTTAGCATTCAGTCACATGATGTTAGCATGATGTGTGTGTGTATATATATATATTTTAAAAATATATTTATATATTTATATATTAGAGATGCACCGATACCAGCATCAGGTATCGGTCCGATACTGTCCTCACGTACTCGTACTCATAAAACTACTCCGATACCCCACACCCGATACCACGTCACGAAAAGTGGTCGCTCGATACAAGCAAACATCTAAAGAGCTGCTACGATGCAGAGTCCAGGGTGTTCGCTGATGCTGACCCTCTTTTTTTCAGACACACCATCATTGTCAGCGAGGGACTCGATGTCCTCAACAGCATCCACTAATGACCGCAGAGACTTTGGAAACTGTCCGTAAAATTCGATGTAAGTCCATGTAAAACTGAAATAAATGCACAGAGTGCAGCTGTAGAGTCCAGACCACAGCCTGCTGTCCAATAAGTCCTGACGGGTGGAAACTAGTTGAATGTCTCGGCAAATTATTCCGAAGATGAAGAAAAAAACACCGCCGCCACCAGTCTGTAACCCTCTTTTCTTTGTAATAAGCTGCTACAACTTCTGTGTGTGAACTTAATCTTCACCAAAACGTCCTGACAGCTCAGGACACAACTTCACTCTGAGGTTCACAGCAGGTCAACAAAACTGTTACACACATGGTGCCACACTCATACCTGTCCCCCCTAAACAATGACAGGTAGGAACTAATTATCTTAGACAAGAAGAAACTTAAAATACTAGTTAAAATGCTGTAAATATTAATGAAATAATTAATTTCACATTTACATGTGTAGTATTTATCATATATAACTGCATTTATAATAGTAAACTTAATGTAGCAGGAAACAGCAACAATGATTTGTTCATTTATTGACCATCTAATGAAAATAAAACATGTTTTAAAGGTACTGTAAGAACTTTAATGGCATTATTAAGTACTCGTATCAGTACTCATACATATATACATGTGCATATATATATATATATATATATATATATATATATATATATATATATATTTATTTTATTTTATTTATGTTTTTTGCAGTAACGCCGATGCCGCCGGGGCAGCATACGTCACTCTGCCACGCGCCCCTCCAGCACGCACTCCCACTCAGGCCCCGCCCATGTACGTCAGAACCTTCCTGCTGCGCATGCTCACCCACTCCACAGTCTGGTACTGCACACTGAGTCACAACAACCGACCGCGGTTTACTGTGAGCGGCCGTCAGCTGGCGTAGTGTCTGCCTGTCAGGAGACCGAGGCCGGGCAGTTGTCTTAGCGAGGCCGAGGGACAGAGTCGCAAGTGGACACACAGAGGAGGAGTAGCCGGGGAGCAGACTACGGAGGGAGGCCGGTGTGTTTGGTGTACACACACACACACACGCACACACACAGACAGTTAACTAGCAGCTGGTGATCTGTCAGCTCATCACACCGAGCCGCTGCTGATAGGCTAACTCGCTGCTAATATTAGCCACAGCAGGCTACATGCTAACAGGCTAACAGAGCAGCTAAATCTATTAGACACACAGACACACACACACACACACGGTGTTAACATGGAGCGGTGAGCGGTCAGCATGCTGTCATCAGGCCGGTAAACACAACAACAGTTAGCTGCTGGCCGCGGAGCTAACGGTTAGCCACGGAGCTAACGGTTAGCCGCGGAGCTAACGTTAGCTGGTGAACATCTGGCGCAGTCTGTCTTCGCTGAGCGGCCGAGGATGGTCGCAGTGACAGCCGCTGTTGTGGAGGAGCGGTCTGCCCCTGCTGGACTCTGTCCCGGCCTCACGGGGTTCATGTAAACCGGAGACCGGAGCGAGTCGGTCCGCTGCGGCGCTCAGACCCGCGGCAGCGGCAAGGCAGCGGCAGCCATGCAGGCAGCTCAGCTGCGTACGACTTCTTCAACGAGGAGAACGCACCGAAATGGAGAGGCCTGCTGGTTCCTTCACTGGAGAAGGTACACACACGGATACACACACACACACACACACACACACACACACAGATACATAAAGACAGAGTGGAACTCCAGGTGTGTCTGTGATGCTGCAAATATGAAGTGTGTGCGTGTTTCCATCACATGTATGAAGGTTTGTGTGTGTATTTCAGTTCTCCATGAACAGACAGTCTGTGCATTGATGACTGATTATTGTGTCGCTGCTGTCACTGAGAGAACATCACATAGGAAGAACGATGTTCTCTCAGTAAGTTCGTGTGTGCAGGTCAGCTGACGTGTTTTCATTGGGTGATATGGAGACAGCAGGTCGTGGATGTAATGCTGATTAGAGCAATGATTAACTTAATTATTGATTATTAATGAAGTATTGAATCTATCACCGGGTTGAGTAGTTTTTAAGGCAAAAACTTGAACAAAGTGATCGATAATGAAAAGTAATTGCTTCAGAAACAATTTGAAAAATAGATCTGTGTGTGTGTGTGTGTGTGTGTGTGTCTGTAGAGGACAGTGAACAAACAGCTTCCTTTGAAGTCAGTTTGTTGTTGGTCAAACAGAAGCATGCAGGTCCAGTGTGTTCACACACACTCACCTGCACATGTAGACACACACACAGGTAAGTGTGTGTTGTAGTAAACAGTCTGTAGAGGACAGCTGAACTCCAGTCCTTCTGTAGTTTTTTATTTATTAGCATGTTGTTAGCTGCCCACCGGCAATCCCAAGATCCTTGGGTTGAGTCTGTCAACCAATGAGACATTGTATTCTCACCTTGTGTGTGACATCACTGATCAAAACAGTGTTTCCCTAACTTTTTGCTTTGGGAGGGGCACCTGGGCTGGAATGATGTGGTCATCGTTGGGGTCTTTTAGGAGCCTCTCGTAAAGGACCCCTTTACCATGATT
>CM034593.1:276400-348900 GCA_020091685.1 Lutjanus erythropterus | reverse complement strand
AATAATTCACTAGAAACATCTATATCACATCAATAATCAACAGATCACTTTGTTTCCATCGACTGATCAACTAATCAATTCATCATTACATAGATTCTACATTAGTGGGACTTTGTTCATATTGAAGCTTAATGATCAGTTCTATTTTATTCTTCCTGACCACCAGAGGCAGTGCTTAACACTGGTTATCTGTCTCGTGCTCACGCAGGTCAAGAATAGAGTATATACGTCCCCGTCATCATAGAGAACGTCCCTTGTATCTTCTCGCAGGTGCTTTGCACATGCAGGTTGGATTGAAGGAACAGTTAGCCTACTCATATTTCGCTGGGAGCCCTGCAACCAACCGGTTGGAGCTACGGTCCCGTCCTCCAAGGGCTGTGATTACTGGAGTACGGCTACTCTCTGGAGCTCTTATCAAGAGAACCAGTGTTTTCGCTGTCCTTTACGGATTCAGAGCAGAAGCTTGAGAGAAGCTGACGCATTTGCTAGCTCTGGAGCAGGGCTGGTAAGGTGAGTATTTTCCAAAAGTTGTTATCTTTGGAGTAAGTTATCGGAAGGAGCTTGTTTTCAGATTACCTTTTGAGTTTGCCGCTGTGTCCAGCGTTTGCACTGGCGGTGTTCAGCGGGCTTCTTTAGTTTGCCGTCTGCAGTGATTAGCTGACGGGCTTCTTGGTTATAGCTAGCGGCTATGTTGTTGCTCTCTGGCGGGTGCTTTCGCTCGTTAAGGCGTTTATCTCTTTGTTTGTTTTTATCTCTTTGCCCATCAAGTGCTTTCGCATCTGATGCCCTGGCACACCTGTGGCCGGATTACCTCCTCTATGACTATCCACCATTTCCGCTGATAGCAATGACGCTGGACAGGGTGCAGCAGGGCAACCACAGACTCCTGTTGGTTGCCCCAAATGGCCAGGGAGGCCCTGGTTTCCGATGATGTACAGGCTCCTGGATGGGGTTTCATGGTCCCTGCCCTCACAACTGGGGGGCCACATCTGGCATCCAGGCCTGTAGCTATTTATTTATTTAAAAAGGATCCCCATTAGCTAGTGCCATTGACACAAGCTAGTCTTCCTGAGGTCCAAATCAATTCATCATATTGATTGTTAGCTCATAACAGCACATTAGTGTTACATATGCACATCACATGTATGTAACAAAGATTGTGCATGTAACAGTTACATTTTCACAACCATACATTCCAAAATACTTTCCATACTGACTCACTTACTCTGTGAACAGAGGTAGGTCAGAAGGATGTTTCATCAAGAATGTAAGATAACACAACAAGACAAACATTATGCTTAAGTGACACTGGACTGTTGATCAGTTGCATAAATAATACATCTTTAAATAATGTTTGAATGCGAATTTACTATTGGATTGACGGATATGAAGTGGACAGTTATTCCAATAATCTATGGCGCGATAAATTACTGTTTTTTTAAGGCATTAGATTTTGGGAAAGGTAACATGATTTTACCATCGTCAGCTATCCTAGTGAAGTAATTGTGAACTTCACTGCACTTTACAATTTGGCTGTGTAGAAATTTTGGTTCAGTAGAGTATATACTATTTCTTAAGAATGTGACTGTGTTTAAAGTAAGCCTCTTCTCAACCGGTAACCATGAAAGTGTGCGATGCATACTTTCTACATTAGTTCTTATGGGACAATGCAAGACAAGTCTGGCAGCTCTGTTCTGGGCAATTTGCAGCTTTCTCAATTCACATTTAGATGCAGATGACCAAACAGGTGAGCAATAATCCAGGTGGCTTAAAATTAAAGATTTAACTACTTGCCCCAATATGTGTGCAGGAACATAAGGAAGGCACTTTCTTGCCATGGAAATCCCATTTCCCATTTTCCTAACAATTGTGTCAATATGATCTACCCGTGACAATCGGCTATCTATTATTATTCCCAATAATTTAACCTTATCCACCTGCTGTATTGGTTCACCAGCCAAGTTCAGAGTCAGTGTAGGCATAGATGACAGTTTATGGCTCAATCCCAGAATTATAGATTTGGTCTTAGAGATATTTAACACCAATTTATTTAGTTTTATCCAATCAAGGACCAAATTTAAGTCAGAAGTTAAGACACTTTCTAATTCTCTGGTAGTGTTTGCTGCATAGTACAATGTAGAATCATCCGCATACATTTGTATACTTGCTTTCTGTAAAAGAGATGGCAAGTCATTTGTAAAGATGGAATACAGGAGTTGTTCAAGACAGCTACCCTGTGGCAAACCACAGTCCAACCCTTTACGGAGAGACATACTACCGTTATAATACATCCTTTGAGTCCTGCATGAAAGGTAACTTTTCATAAATGAAATCACACTTGATCTGAATCCATAAGCTTTTAGTTTACTTATTAAAATACCATGATCTATGACATCAAATGCAGCACTAAAGTCCAGCAACACTGCACCTGTCATCTTAGAATTATCCATTGCTTTTAACCAGTCATCTGTCATTTGTGTGAGAGCAGAACAAGTAGAATAGTTACTTCTATAAGCATGTTGAGATCTTGTATGTAAACCATTACATTCAAAGTACTGTTTTATTTGCGAGTGGACTATTCTCTCCATCAGTTTACTGAGCACTGGGAGAATAGTGATGGGTCTACTGTTCTGCCCTGTGAATGTTAATCTATCATCTTTAGGTAAGGGGATTATTTTACCCTCCTTCCAGATGCTAGGGTAAATGCCATCCGTTAAACATTTATTTAGTATGTAACATATGGGATCAGAGATGTAATCAGCTGCAAGACGAAGTGCCTTATTGTCCAGTGCATCAGTGCCTACTGAGCCATGATCTGGAAGGGCTTTCAATAACTTCCTCACTTCATTCACGTCCACACTATCAAATTGGAATGTACAACTTTTTTCGAGCATTATATTATTCCTTATGAGTTCAAGAGTTTTGGAATCAGTACTGCCCAAGTTTTGCCGTAATGCATTAACCCTATTTAGAAAAAAATCATTAAAATAATTTGCTATATCTAATGGCTTAGTTATAAATCTGCCATCTGATTCCACGAAAGACGAGCTACCAGTACCTTTCCTCCCCATAATTTCATTCAAAATCTTCCATAATTCCTTACCATCTTGTTTTACGGCATATATTCTTCTATTATAATATTCTTTCTTTGTTTTTTTGTTAAGTTTTGTCACTTCATTCCTCAGCTGACAATATTTCAATCTATCTACCAAAGTACCTGACTTCACTGAAATAAGTTTGGCCTCATCTCTCTTCTTCATAAGGTCTTTTAGAGACTCTTTAACCATGGTGCAGATATGGATTTAGCGGTATACTTTTTCATTGGAGCATGTTTGTCTACAATCCTCGTCAAGATGTTCATAAAGTTATGTAAACAAGCCTCTGGGTCCTGTGTGGTGTACATGTCAGTCCAGTTTATATTTCTAACATCTGCCAAAAAAAGTTTGGGAATGAATTTTTTATATATTCTCTTATATATAATTTTCACACCACATTTAGGAATTTTCTTTTTTCTGGTAATTGCTATCATATTGTGGTCGCTAAGCCCCACTGGTAGAGAGACAGATTTGGTACAGCGCTTAGGCACATTTGTGTAAATATGATCAATGCATGTAGCAGTTGTGTGGCCCTTACTGTTAGTAAAAACTCTAGTCGGTTTGGAAATCATCTGTGAAAGGTTACAAGCATTGAGTAATGATAACACTTTCTTTTTCAGTGGGCAATGATTCGCAAATCAGTCAATATTCATGTCACCTACTATAAAAATTTCACTGTTCACATCTGCAGCTCTATCAAACAACCCACATAGAACATTTAAGTAATGGGCATCAGTTCCAGGCGGCCTATAGCAACATCCTATCAAGATTGGCTTTAGATGAGGAAGATGTGCTCTTACCCATAAGGATTCTACGTCACTTGGCATAAACTCTGCACACAATGTTGCAGGACAATTATTTTTAATGTAAACAGCTACGCCTCCCCCATGTATATTTCTATCCTTCCTAAAAATAGCATAACCATCAATGGATACATCTGTGTCCTGGATGGTACAATCCAAATGGGTCACAGACAGCCAATATATGGATGGTATAATATTGAGTCAAACGGTTCAATTCATGTACTTTCTTTCTTAAACTGCAGATGTTCAGATGAGCCACCACGAGGCCCTTTGCTGAAGATATTAAGATATTGGATTTTATGATGAAAATATGTCCATACAATTATAAGTTTGTCAGTGTCATTATCTAGTCCCTTTGTAGCAGCGCTGAGTGGAATAATCCTACCTCACTACTCCATTCATTCCACAGGCCGTTCATTCATCAAATCCATTCAATTCATTGATGTCCTTGATGACGAGAACCTTCGCTGCCTCAGGTGTCGATCCGTTCAGCTTAATAAATATTTTGCAATTAGCGACCCAAGTCACCTGGATCTTGTGTTGTTTTCTTAGCATACGTGCTCGCCTGGCGATATCCGCGTTCCTCTTCGTAAGATGTTCATTGATGTACACTTCAGTCCCTCTCAGTTTCCTTGCCTGTCTGAGAAGCGCGTACTTTTTCTTTCTGTTGAAAAAGCGGATTATTATTGCTGGTGTTGAGACTTTCTGTTTACTGGGCAGAGTGTGACAGGCTTCAGTGTCGCTACTGTCAACAGAAATGCCCTTGCTGTCCAAGAAGGCGACTACCTGTTGCTCCAGCGTTTCTCTCTCGGATTCGGAGGCGTCAGGCCCGCTGCCGTCTGTGGTATCCTCCTCTATGATGACGGGGACTTATATACTCTGCGCCCGACGTCATCCCAGGTCACATATGACTTTGTTGACATTAAATTCTTGACCTGCGCGAGCGCAAGACAGATATCCAGTGTTACGCACTGCCTCTGGTGGTCATCCAGAATTCATAGAACCGCAGTTACATACGTAACTCTCGTTTGTATGTCTTTCATCATTGATCAGCAGTGACCTCATCAGACTGAACACACCTGGACAGGTGTCTGCTGTGTGTATGTAACACTGTAACGGCTGCTGTCCTCCACCTGGTGGCAGCAGAGAGTCACCTTCACTACACTCAGAGACCAGTGCATGCTGGGAACAGACGACAGACACACAGACATTCTATGTACCAAACAACTGATCAATTAAACAAGAAAATGATTGACAGATTAATTGGCAAGATTTGGACAGGATGAATTAATTGATAAATTGTGTGTGTGAGTGTGTATATATAATGTGTGTGTGTCGTGCAGGTCTTGAACCAGGTGCATCCTAACCTGGTGTCCCAGCAGGAGGCACTGCAGTACATCGAGGAGCTGATCCTGCTGCTGCTCAACATGCTGTGTCAGGCTCAACCACGCAGCGTGCAGGACGTGGAGGTGAGACACACACACACACCTGTACAGAACTGGTTCAACATACCCCGGGTATCTTTACCCTAATGGAGACCATCAGGGCTCAGCAGTCACCGCTGGTTATCAACTCAGGGTTTCCCCAACTTAGACATGAGCGCGTCTACATAAACGGGGCGGAGTTTGCAGCATCTGACAAATCACAGCATGGACAAGACTACTGTCAGCACACCAGCATATTTTACAAATGAAGAGCAAACGATAATTCTAGACAAATAATAAAGAACTTGTTGATCATACCGTATTTTCCGCACTATAAGGCGCATCGGATTATAAGGCGCACCTTCGATGAATGGCCTATTTTAAAACTGTTTTCATATATAGGGCGCACCGCATTATAAGGCGCATAGAATAGAAACTACTGTAGTGGCTGGGGGTTGCGTTATGCATCCACTAGATGGATCCAGGGTCCCGTTTCCCAGAGCCTTCGTAGCGCTACGTGCGTCGTAAGTTGTATTTTAAGGTCTCCCTTAAGGTTATGGGCTGTTTCCCAGAGTTGGGACAACCTTAAGGGAGACCTTAAAATACAACTTACGACGCACGTAGCGCTACGAAGGCTCTGGGAAACGGGGCCCAGATAAGTCAGTTAGTTGTTGAATTCTCTCGCTGCTGCTCTATTCCCATGTTCTTCTGCGTGACTGATAGCCTTGAGTTTGAACTCTGCGTCGTAAGCGTGTCTCTTGAAAGGTGCCATTCTGGGGTCTTTATTCACACACAAGTGGTGTTGGAACTGGAATTCTCCTTTACTGTTTTTACCGCTGTTTCTTCAGCGACGCCCCCTGACTACGGTAGCCATAATTAACCAATATTGATCCATATATAAGGCGCATCGGATTATAAGGCGCACTGTCGGTTTTAGAGAAAATTAAAGGCTTTTAGGTGCGCCTTATAGTGCGGAAAATATGGTAATCATCATAATCCAGATTGAAAGAAACACTCCTGCAGCTGCCACATGCAGGAAGGACAGACGGCAAAAGAAAAAAAATTATGATAATTAGGGCTGAACGATTTGGGAAAATAATCTAATTTTT
Organism: Lutjanus erythropterus; assembly: GCA_020091685.1. Lineage (NCBI taxonomy): Eukaryota > Metazoa > Chordata > Actinopteri > Lutjaniformes > Lutjanidae > Lutjanus > Lutjanus erythropterus. Next base: position 342,469 of record CM034593.1, on the reverse strand, counting down.
TTCTGATTTTTTTTCCCTCTAATATTGCAATTGTGATTTAACATGCGATTTAAAAAAAAAATATATTATTTTATCCTCTTTTTTTTCCCCCCAACAAAACGTCATGAATTATTTTAATATGGCGAACACAATATTAGATACATTTAGTATAAAATGTTCTTTCCCGCAGGCTGGGTGTCTTTGTTAGAATTAAAAGATGTCACAATAAGATACAAGAGTTGAAATAAATGACATTTTTATTTAACTGCTCATTACAGAAACATAAGAGCAACAAATCTTTGGCTTTGCCTCAATGTATTTAACTTACAAAGTCATTGAAAGAAAAAAAAGGTACTGTTTAATAGAATGCACTTTTTAAACATTCTGCAAAATAAAGTTTATCCGTTTATCAAGCTTATTTACCAATGCTGTGAACCCAGGCTTGGTCACCGTGCTGACAGGCACCATATCTTTAGCATTGAACTCGGTTATTGCCCGAGTGATTTCCCCGTGACGTTTAGAACTACGCTCATACAGAGTGACACTTTCAAACATGTCGGGCAATGATGCCTGTCTTGGGTTTAGCGTGTGTGGCGCGTTGGTGCTCGGCATTTTAGCCATACAACTGTCGTAAATGGCTTTGTGATGTTTTTTCAAATGCTGGAAGAGGTTTGTAGTTAGGACTGCAACGGATCAAAAACCTCACGGTTCGGATCGTATCACAGTTTTCAGTCACGGATCGGATCATTTTTCAGATCAGCAAAAAAGAAAAAAGTGGTGGGATTAGAGTTAAATTATTTTAAAAATGCACTTGTCTTTGATCTTTGTCTGTCTGTAATTATCACCATAGTGATGTAATGTAATGATAATGATAATAGTAATGATAATGGTAATAATATGAAAAACTTCAAACTTATACAGTGCTGTACTATGTATATACTATACATATATTAGATCATTATACACTGTACAGTATAATACACAACTACACTCTGTAGTCTGGCTCAATGTCCCGCCTACAGCAGCACATCTGATTGGTTAGAAGTCATGATCAATCAGCAGACACACTGTGAGACAGACGGGGTGAGACAGAGCTGCAGCGGTGAGCAGAGAGGAGCTGTGTAGAAGTTAAGACAGCTGATATCACCAAAGTTTCAATCAACATCACAGTTTGATGATCTGTTTCTATGGTGATACAGTGTTTCCTCTAGGACTTTTTTCAGCAGCGCGTTCCGTTTCTCTTCTTAGAGAAATATTTCAATAAACTCATCTGAAAAATGCAGCCAGTTGTTACATAATGGTGTGTAGATATTAACGTTAGCCTAATACTATCAATTAGTTTACTCACGTTAGCGACACTGAGTTGGCACCGGGCCAAATTAACTTAAACTACCGATAAGTTACGTAACGTTAGCTGGTCATCAACATATTGTGAACGTCTGTTTAACTTGTAAAATCTATGTCGAGTTATCTCAAGTTAATAACTTACGTCTACCTCTTCTCCGGCCGGTAATTCGCTGCTTTATTGTTTATTTGTAATTCGGGAATTCGCTCCTCTGACTCTGCCCTGTCGCCTAGGTGCTTGACGACCGCGCCCCTCAAACAACGCTAGCATCATGCAAATGAGCACGCGCAAGTATATTTCCGTACTGAGCAAGATGGTTATCTGCAGTTTACCTTAGTGCTCGCAAGTACCCGACAGGAGTCTGTTTTGAAGGTGGAGAGATGCGGCGGTGGTGTATTTGCATCAACAATAAAAAAAAAAAAAAAAAAAGAAATTTGAAGGAGTGGCAGCTAGGATTTAGGAGTGGCGGGCCGCCACTCCTAAATGAATATAGAGGAAACACTGTGATAGCAGAGTTACATCAGTGAAAAAAGTTATGGTCTGGATTTCACTCGAGGCGACGTGACGACTTTTAAATCAGAGGTGAGCTGCACACAGCAGCGTCTGTCCTGTCTGTTCACTGCAGGTCTGCATGGAGATTTAGGGTTTTATAACTTATACAAAACTAACAGTGACAGTAAAACTATGATGCTCTCATGTGGTCTGTGGATCACATGCGTGCCAAACTGTAGAGGACGATCCGTACGGGACACGGATCAACTGCGATCCGTTGCAGCCCTATTTGTAGTGTTGCCTCGTGAAGTAGCAACAGTAGCACGGCATGTTCTGCACAACACCTGACGCTGCGCAGCATCTTCACTTTTCAAACCGACATAATTCCACACCACTGATGTGCTAAGGTTCAGCATAAAAAGTTGATGCAGTCGAGTGGTCTCTCTCTCTCTCTCTCTCGCTCCCTTGCTCCCCCCCCCCCTCTCTCTCTCTCTCTCTCTCGCTCCCTTGCTCCCCCTCCCTCTCTCTCTCTCTCTGTCTCTCATGTCACGTGACCACTTTTTTTTTTACGGGGGCACATTGTAATCACACATGTTGCGATTAGAAAATCGCGTTTTATCATATCGCGATATTATCACAAATGCAATTAATCTTTCAGCCCTAATGATAATATATGTATTAATTTTATGTATGTAGTGTTTTTTTTTTAACGTGATCCTCAGAGACACTTTACATCAGTTAAAATGATCAAAGAAAACTGTAAAAGCAAAGCTGCCTTTCATTTTAATGTACACAAAAATGATACTTTCTTTTGAAAATTTCACATGCATCTACTATTTTATTGAAAAAAAAGATGAAAAATATTTTTAAAGAAAAAATGCCATGAAATCAGGCATTTTAGGCTGCAACAATTCTAAGAAAAAAAAAGAAAAAAAAAAAAAACCTGGAGCGACTGAGTAACGCACCAGTCGGTCAGAGCGCAGTGCTTGGAAATAAAAAATAAATATAAAAACATAATTCAAAGTGGTCAGCAGGATAGCTGTCATGGCATTATAAGAACAACAAGTTCAAGACTTAAGTGCTTCAATCAGACTGTGGTGTTATGAAATCACAAAGAAAAACACTTTTTGCTCCTCTGCACACTGTGAACCGAGATCCACAGGTGATGCCTAGTGCTCTTTGATAAAGGGCTGTGATTGGTCAGCAGGGGGAGCTTTTATCTGGAACAGAACCTGCTCAGCATCTCTTACTATGGCGATGTAACCCAGTAAAAAAGATATAAATCCTGTGTCAGAGCACAGAGCCCAATACACCTGCAGTCAGCAGCCAATCAGAGGAGAGCACAGGTGTATCAATGTGATCAACAGCCCTCCCCTGTCCTCTCAGGAGCGGGTCCAGAAAAGTTTTCCTCACCCGATCGATAAGTGGGCGATCGCCGACGCTCAGGCTGCCATCGAGAAGAGGAAGAGGAGGAACCCACTGGCTCTACCTGTCGACAAGATCCACCCACTGCTCAAGGTACACGTTTCACCTTTTTCTGACATTTTATCAATCAGTGAAGAAAGTGATCAACAGATTAATCGCTACTGAAAATAATCGTTTCAGGAGAGACTTTAAAAATAGGCTCAAACATGTGGAGGGGACATATTTCTACCTGTTCTTCAAGTCTTTCCTGTAGCGTTTATTTTCAGTAACGATTAATCTGTCGATCAGTAATGATCAAAGGTTGAAGACATGTCCAAACGTGGAGCACATGGACGTACTATGTTTTTTCAACTTTTGAAACACTGACAAGATTGTGACAGGATGATAATAACAGCTCTATGCTCTCTGCTCTCTGTGTTTCCCATGATGCCCTGGGGCTGTCAGGAGGTGCTGGGTTATAAGGTGGACCACCAGGTGTCAGTCTATATGGTGGCGGTGTTGGAGTACATCTCAGCTGACATACTGAAACTGGCTGGGAACTACGTGAGGAACATTCGACACTATGAGATCTCGCAGCAGGACATCACTGTGGCCATGTGTGCCGACAAGGTACAGGCAGCACTCAGTCAGGTCACATGACTACACAGAACTCGCAGGTCACATGACTATACAGAACTCGCAGGTCACATGACTATACAGAACTCGCAGGTCACATGACTACACAGAACTCGCAGGTCACATGACTATACAGAACTCGCAGACATTGATTGGCTCCATAGAAACATGACACTAATCGTGCGTCTGCGTCTCAATGTGGCTCCTTAAAGAGTCTGAAATCCTCTGGAAATGTATCTATAAATTATAAAATGCAGATAGAATATCAAAGTTTAGTTTCTCTATAATCATCCACAAAGATCTGAGTGAAAATAAACCAATAATAAATAAATCAGTTTAAGAGTATGTTATATGTAGATTATTTTCACCACTTTACCTTGCTGTCAGAAGGACTATTCTAACAGGAAACCACCGATATATCAGACAAATATCAGTCTCTACAAACCAACCGAACTCAACTCACAAAATCAGTCATTTTATGTCACAGAACACAGGAGTTGCTGATCTGCTGCCTCCATCTGTTAGCATGTTTGTGATATTGTGAGACTTCAACAATAACAAAATAGCTGCAGGCAGATAGTTGGATATGTGTCAGTTTTATATCTTTATATCAGGTTATTGTTTCTACATATTGACCCTGACCTCTGAATTGATCTTTGACCTTATTTGGAAGTTCCTGTATTCTGCCTTTACAGAGCGAACCAAAAAATATTGGGTCATATCAAAGCAGATGGCAGCAACTTCCATTTTATCTGATCACTTTAGCTTTAAAAAGCAGAATAATAACAAAAATGATCAAATCCTCAGTCTGATGGATTTTTTCCATTTTCTGTGATGTCAAATGAAATTACACATTTTACTGTTAATTGTTACACTCACCGGCCACTTCATTAGTTACACCTTTCTAGTACCGGGTCGGACCCGTTTTTACCTTCATAACTGCCTTAATTTTTCATCGCATAGATTCAACAAGGTGCTGGAAACATTCCTCACAGATTTTGGTTCATAGTGGCATTTTGGGAGTTTGGGATGCAACAATTATAGATTTTGATTGTACGATTATAGTCTGAGGAATAATCACGGTTTCACGATTATTATGCATTAATTTCACAACACTACTAATGAACTAATGTATCAAATCACGTGAACATTCTTTAGAGGTTTTAATGTTATTTACTGCTGTCAGAAATAACAGTAATCAAATAATACAGTACAACATAATAAATAAAAATAAACAAAAAGTCTTTTTCTGTGGAGTTCAGTCAAAGTGACGTCTGTTCTGTGAACATGTCAGTCTGCAGGTCGTCTGTCTGTCGGCTCCCTTCATCACAAATATCTTCACATTATTCTGTATTTTCACTTTGTGTATTCTTTCTACATTTCTTTTGGACCTGAGTACAGAATTTAAAAACATGGTGGAAAAATATTTGAAATAAAGTATTTTAAGTATTATTATTAATATAAGACTAAGATTAACTTTAATGATCCCTGAGGGGAAACGTTACTCCTGTTGGTAATAAACTTCAGTGTTATTGTCATCAACTGTCATCCATGTCTATTTTTTAAATTCATTTTTAATAATCTATTTTCAATAATTAATCTAATTTTGTGGCCTGATTAAATCCTGTCTGTTATTGTTTTTGTTTGTTTGAAGTTTAATAATAATAACAACAACAACAACAACAACAACAACAACAACAATAATAATAATAGATTACATTTATATAGCACTTTATCATAGACAAGCACTTCACAAGTTTTAGTAAAAATAATAGAAATAAATTGAAAACATTTCTTATGCTGCATTAATAATAACTGAAATGCAGTTAATTCGATCTCATGGTCAAGTGCTGAAGTCTACAGGCTCCTGATGTTATGTTGGTGTTTTTCACCTGGTATATTAACCCACAGTGCCTCGAGTTTATTGAACACAGACAGGAAGAAACAACCTGTAATGTTGACTGAAGTCTTTGAGAGAAAACTTTTTCTTCCATAGACAAACGAGCTGCTTTGCTGCTGTTGTTTACGCTGAACAAGCTCAACTTTACCTCTACGCCACTGACTGTAAGTGGCGTGTTTATATTTAATTTCCAACTCAATGTTTCATTAAGTAATTTCCCACTAACGTAATTTAACTCAGTTATTACCTGTTAGCTTTACTGTGGCGAAGCTGGGTGGTGATCCTGAAAATGTTGCATCAAGTTAGATGAGTTTGACCCTTCAGCGAAACTTTTTCGGCAGGTTTTGAGCGGTGATCCGTGCGTCTTGAATGACTCCTGGTTATTCTTGGTGTATCCGACAGGCTCCACACTGCCGACTTCACTCTTTTCTTCAGTGGAAACAAAGCTTCTCTGCTTGGTTCTTCTGCCTTTGCTAAGCTAATGTAGCGTAGCCTCATGTCTCTTGATACACACCGCACTGTAAGCAGCTGCACCAGCATGTACCAGCATAGTGTCCGTTTTTGCAGTGAGAACAGAAAAACTGCGGTGTAGCGGAGCCTTTGGGATTAATTAACTGTGACGTTTTAAAGCGGGTTGATAGTAAAATCGGTGTCGCTGCATCCCTACACACAGTTGCTGCAGATTTGTTGGCTTCACATCCATGATCGAATCTCCTGTTCCACCACATCCCAAAGGTGCTCTGTTGGACTGAGATCTGGTGACTGTGGAGGCCAGTGGAGTACAGTGAACTCATTGTCATGTTCAAGACACCAGAAACCTGTATGAGGTGATTTGAGTTTTGTGACATGGTGTGTTATCCTGCTGGAAGTAGCCATCAGAAGATGGTACACTGTAGTTATAAAGGGATGAACCTGGTCAGCAACAATACTCAGGTAGGCCGTGGAGTTTAAGCGATGCTCAGTTGGTACTAAGGAGCCCAAAGTGTGCCAGGAAAATATCCCCCACATCATGACACCACCAGCAGCAGCCTGAACTGTTGATACAAGGCAGGATAGATCCATGCTGTCATGTTGTTTACACAAATTCTGACCCGACCATCTGAATGTCGAGCAGAAATTGAGACTCATCAGAACAAGCAACATTTTTACAATCTTCTATTGCCCGATTTTGGTGAACCGTGTGAGTGGTAGCCTCAGTTTCCGTTCTAGCTGACAGGAGTGGCACCGGGTTGGTCTTCTGCTGCTGTAGTCCTTCTGCTTCAAAGTTTGACGTGTTGTGTGTTCAGAGATAGTATCATACCTTGTTGCAACAAGTGGTTATTTGAGTTACTGTTGCCTTTGTATTATCTCGAACCAGTCTGGCCATTCTCCTCTGACCTCTCAAGGCATTTTGGTTATTCACTGATATTTTCTCTTTTCTGAGCATTTTCTGTAAACCCTAGAAATGGTTGTGAGCATAAATCCCAGTAGATCAGCAGTTTGTGAAATACTCAGACCAGCCTGTCTGGCACCAACAGTCATGCCGTGTTCAAATTCACTTAAATCACCTTTCTTCCCCATTCTGATGCTCGGATTGAACTTGACGTCGTCATGACCATGTCTACAAGCCTAAATGCATTAAGTTGCTGCCGTGTGATTGGTTGATTAGATATTTGCATTAACAAGCAGTTTAACAGCTAGACCTAATGAAGTAGCAGGCAAGTGTACATTTATTATCATTATTTAGATGTGACATTTATTATTATATTACGCTTGTGATGTCCTAAGTAGGGCTGGGCGTGTATGAAAAATTCATATCACGGTATAAATTGAATCCTTCACCGTAACGGTATTTATCGCAGTATAAATGTTATGAAGTGTTTCTGAAGGGGTTTTATCGTCCTAGCAAAACTAAATTGATTTGTCTAGAAGGTAACTCTTTATTTGCATCTCGTGAGATTTGTGTTAGCTTATTTCTACTAAAATAATCAAACTCTGCGATCTTTACAGGTCTAGGGTTCCTTCTAGACACGACCCTCTGTCTGTCTGTCAACTACAGACAGCAGACTGTCTGTAAGCAACACGATGTTTCACTCTGCAGTGTTTTACACAAACACTTTATTTGTGTGGACACACAGGTTTGGTTGTTACCAATTTTGTCATTTTTATTTTTTAATTAGTCCAAGAGCGAGGTATCAGTGATTGATTAGTGATCAGTCTGCCCTCCTCTCCTCCTCACCTGTTCACTCTGCTGTGAGAAGATCTGAAAGTTTCTCACAGAGAAACACCTGACTTCTCCTGTTTTACGTCCTTATACAGTTGTTTAATTTTATAAGAGCATCTGGTTGATGTCATTAACCATCACGTTAGTTTGTGTTGTAATAAACTCCGTCATTAACAACAGTCTCCTCCACACGCAGCTTCTCTGCAGTTGGTCTGTGAGTTTCTGATCAGATAAACGCGCCGGAAAGACTAGAAAAGTTGCGCCAGTTAAAATAGAAGCGCCCCGTCAAAATTTAAAATCTATTAATAATTTATTGGTTATAGGTCCGGTCCGTATAGGACAGCGTCTGTCCGACTCGACCGTGGTCCGCCTGTTAGGACCTGTAGTAGACTGAGCTGGTGTTTGAGCAGTGCTACTCCACACATCTTGCAGATGACATTTTTCTGCTTAACATCCGACTTTTTAAACCTGAACCACGCTCCAAATCACGAATGTAGCACCGTTTTTTTAACAGCCCCTCCTTCTCCGCTGTTACTGTGCTTGCGGCCATTTTCATACAGAGGCAGGTGTGATGCGTATCAACGTAAGAGCGGCAGAGCTCAAATCTCTACCGTGGCAAATTTATATCGTTTCTACTGTCATACCGTGTATACCGCGCAGACCCTAGTTCCAAGTAACTTTTAAATTAAATCCAATTATTTTAGTGGTTTTGGGATGTTTCTGGGCATTTGAACAAGGGTTGGACGATTGATGAATATATCGTCTATTGATGATGGACTGAATCCATCACCGATTGCTTTTGGCCAATTTGTCATTTTATTCTGCTAATGTCTGCAGAGGTGACAGTCTCTGCAGGACACACCTCAAGCTGACCATGAGTGCTCTGAGCTGAGTGACAGGCCTGCAGTCAGACTCTTTCCACGGTTTTCACTGTGAATTAAGGATTTATTTTGTTTAGTTTATTTTGATTGTTGGAAAAGTGGACAGACTAACAAACATGGACTTGGTGAGTTTACATGTATTTCTGTCAAGTTTGAACAAAGTGAATTTTTCGAGGATTCAACGAGCCAATTAATTTAATTTAATTTATCTTCATTTAGTAAAAACTTGAATTTAGAAGGTGTATGGTTGTATTTCTCCTTTCAAAAAGGAAAAGGAGTGGGCTCCCATAGCTCTGTTGGTAGAGTGTTTGTCCGTGTACTGAGGCTGTTGGTCCTCTGCAGCGGTCGCTGGTTCGATTCCACTGTGGCCCATATGCTGCATGTCATTTCCCCCTCTCTGCCCCCTTCCTGTCATATCTTCAGCTGTCCCTATCAAAATAAAGGCTAAAGCCCAAAAATAATCTAAAAAAGGAAAATGAGTGTGAGAATATTTAATGTCTTCACACTTTGTAAGTTTATTTTGTTTATTGACCTTGTGAATGTACGTAGTGTAGTGAATTCGTCGCCTGCATCTCCCAGCTGAGACCCGCGAGGACTGGAGGTGGTGGGAGGGGGACAAAGATATCACTAATCGCTGATTGATGGCCTGACGATGGTCGTTTGGAAAATTTTAACATATCGCCAACTCTAATTTGAAGCTACTAACATTTATTATATTTTATTCTAATAAAATAAAAATTTAAATATAATGGCATTATGTTGCAACAGAAAAATATTAAATACCATCAAACCTGTTGCATTTTCACAACTGAGATCAGAGTCTGAGAGTTCTGACTCTGTCCTTATTTTAATATTTTCTATGCTGTTGTGTATACAGTATAGTATTATAATGCATAGTTAAGATATTTCTTTATTTTCTTGCAGATATTTGACATGTTAGAATACAGTAACTGAAGTTGGTTTGCTGTGGTCTTGCTACACCTTTTGCAGTTACTGTAATTTCAGCCTAGGGGTGTCGCGATATGGCGATATTAGATCGTGAAGGATTAGAACGTGTAGACGATCTGCCAAAGTGAGGAGATCGTATGGATCGTTCAGGGTCCCTAACAGGCGGACCCACCGCGCCGTCCGATACGGACCGGACCTATAACCAATAAACTATTAATAGATTTTAAATTTTACGCTTCTATTTTAACTGGCGCAACTTTTCTAGTCTTTCCGGCGCTGGTTTATCTGATCAGGAAACACACAGACCAACTGCTGAGAAGCTGCGTGTGGAGGAGACTGTTGTTAATGACGGAGTTTATTACAACAAACTAACGTGATGGTTAATGACATCATCACCAACCAGATGCTCTTATAAAATTAAACACCTGTATAAGGACGTAAAACAGGAGAGTCTGTGTTTGTCTGTGAGAAACTTTCAGATCTTCTCACAGCAGAGTGAACAGGTGAGGGAGGAGAGGAGGACAGACTGATCACTAATCAATCACTGATACCCTCGTCCTCTTGGACTAATTAAAAAAATAAAAATGACAAAATTGGTAACAAACCAAACCTGTGTGTCCACACAAATAAAGTGTTTGTGTAAAACACTGCAGAGTGAAACATCGTGTTGCTTACAGACAGTCTGCTGTCTGTAGTTTGACAGACAGACAGAGACACAGAGAGGGTCGTGTCTAGAAGGGAACCCTAGATTTCGCGAGTGTTGCGCAAATAAAGAGTTACCTTCTAGACACGAGCGAAAAAGGTGTGCAGCTCCAAAAATATAAAATCATGTCGTGGTGTCGATGTTTTTAATGTGGCGGGTCTCATCAATAAAACTATTCACTGATCCACAGAGAGTCACTGAAACACTGATCACTGACCTGCTGTGATGGAAAAAAATACTCAGATTCTTTACTTAGGTATTTTTACATTGTGGTATTAGTGTTTTTACTTAATTACAATTTAAAAACCTTGCATGTTATTGTTTCCTTTTTTGAAAAATCAATATTTTTATTGCTGTTGTTGTACTTTAATGTTTTCTTATTGGTATTTTTTGATGATTAAATACAAACCTGCAAACTCATAAGAGGAGAAAAAGGTGGCATGTTGGTAAACCAGTCCTCTGTCCTCTGTCCTCTGTCCTCTGTCCCCTGTCCCCTGTCCTCTGTCCTCTCTCCTCTGTCCTCTGTCCCCTGTCCTCTGTCCTCTGTCCTCTCTCCTCTGTCCTCTGTCCTCTGTCCTCTGTCCCCTGTCCTCTGTCCTCTGTCCTCTGTCCCCTGTCCTCTGTCCTCTGTCCTCTCTCCTCTGTCCTCTGTCCTCTGTCCTCTGTCCCCTGTCCTCTCTCCTCTGTCCTCTGTCCTCTGTCCTCTGTCCTCTGTCCTCTGGGAGCGTCTGTCCTGCCCCAGAAGAAAAATGTTGTGATTTTAACATGTTAACAAAACATTCTGGTGACTGTTTCAGTTAAGAGTTAGTAACATCTTCTGTTTGTGGTTTTTGCAGACATTACTACCTTTACTTTTACCTTTGTACTTGAAAAAAAAGTAGAAAGTAAAGTAAAAACAGTAAATGTAAATCTAAATACATAGCATAATACATAATATAAATTCATGTAAGATCGTGATAAAATCGAAATCGTGATTTTCTAATAAAAAAAATCGTGATATGATATTTTTGCCATATCGCCCACCCCTATTTCAGCCCTATTTTCTCCAAAATAAAACACATTTGATAGAAGGTATCTGTCCACACGGCAGAGCTGCTGCCTCCAACAATTAGTTTGTTTCTGTTATTGTGAAACTTCAGTGTTTTAAAGGGTTATTTTAAATCTCAAGGTCAAAACACATTAAAAGCTTCAATAGACACAAGTCAGTGGTGCCCTGCAGGATTCAGATTTAAAATTTCCAACACCATAGAACCAGCAGTATTTTAGGAAAAGGTCATTATTTATATGCATTTTATATTGAATTTAGTATCATTATTGTTAATAATAGTTTATTTCTTTAATAAAATATTGTCCTCTGAGGAGAAAAATCCTCACCGTTATTCAGTGTTTTTGTATTAATGCAGCAGGATCATTTACATTGGTGTCACTCTGACAGTTAACATCAGTGAGGATGTTTTAGACCACAGCAGACAGCAAACTGAGGGTGAGAGACAGCGCATGGACACTTTATCATGACTTACAATAATGCAGCTGTGACAGATGTTTCATGGAGGAGATGAGCGTCTGTCTGTACCTGAGACTCCAGTCTGCAGTGTATAAACCACAGAACTGCACAGTAACATCAGGATTCATGATCAAACCCAGATTTTATATCACATCGACACTTCACACACTCACTCTCTCTCCTCTCTGCTGTCTCTCTCGCCTCCCTCACAGTTATGAACAATCTGAATGGAGTAATTAACACACCACAGAAGACTTCTGTAACATGATTCATGATCATAAAAAGTTTTTATATCATGTTTACACATTTTCTGTTACCTGGTTTCAGGTGGAGCTGCAGCTCCATCAGAACTCGCTACTCACATCCATGTCTTTTTTATTTCATTTAACTCTCCCCAAACATGAACTACAGCTGCAGAAAAAAAGCTCTGTACCTCATATGACGCTCAAAAATTGAAGTGAGTTTGGAGTGCGAGTGTCAAGGCAGTTTGATGCGCGTTAAGATGCTTTCATTGCCTCTTCTGTCATTTAAAGCAATGGGTGTATTTCAAAATACGAGCGTTGGGCGCCTTTAGTGGATTTAACAGCTCGGCTCAGACTCAGAGAGGTTTTGTTGCATATCATCAAAGCAAATGACGTGGATTTTTTATGATGGGTCCGTGGAATAGTGTAATTTTCGTAATAAATGTGGGAACACAAACACGCCTGGTTCAATGACAACTTTTAAATTTGGATTAAAACTTAAAAATTTTCTAACACATTTTAGATGTTTACTGTCATGTACAAGGGACTCTAAATGACACGATGAGATGGCTGTTGTGGATTTGAGTTTAGAGCTGCAACAATTTTTTAAATTTATTTAATTATTGATTATTAAATTAATCACTAACTGTAATCACTTAATCAGTTTGAGTCATTTTTTAAAGAAAAAATGTCAAAACTCATTGATTTTATTTTCTTAAAAGTGAATATTTTCTGGTTTCTGACCATGTCATCTTGGACTGTTGGACACTGAATGACATTTTTCATTTCAATTGTAACGGACCTCTGTGTGCTGCACTTGTTTCCACATGTGTGTTTATTTTTCAACTAGTAATCAATCTGGCAATAATTTTTCCACTAATCAGTTATTTGTTTGGTCAATAAAATGTTGATCAAAGACAAAGATGACATCCTCTGATATTATATTATAAATATTGACATTAAGAAGCTGAAAACAGAATTTGGACTTGAAACAATAAAAATTAATGGTCAATTATTAATCAATTATTCAATTAATTGTTGTAGGTCTAAACCCAACACAGTCAGTGTGTTTGGATGTGTGGGAGAACAAGTGGGCCCAATAAGAATGGAAATTGATCTCACCTGTCTGTCTCACCTGTGTATGTGCAGGTGCTGATGGACATGTTCCACCAGGACGAGGAGGACATCAGTGGCTTCCCTCTGATGGATGAGGAGCCGTCAGCCAATGAGGAGCAGAGTTACTATGAGCTGGTGAGAAGCTTCATGTCAGACGGGCGACAGTACCTGAGACAGCTCAACCTACTCATCAAGGTGTTCAGAGAGCCCTTCAACTCCAGCCCCATGCTCTTCTCCCAGCACGTACGTACCTGTCACCTGATCACCTGTCTGACTGATGACCTGTCTGATTGATGTCCTTTCTGAATGATCACCTTTCGACTGATCACCTGTCTTACTGATCACCTTTCTGACTGATCAGGATGTGGACAGTATCTTCAGTCGAATCGTTGATATCCACGAGGTGACTGTGAAGCTGTTGGGTCTGATTGAGGACACAGTGGAGATGACAGATGAAGGCAGTCCTCATCCTCTGGTGGGGAGCTGCTTCGAGGACCTGGCTGAGGTCTGTACCTGTCTATACCTCTACCTGTCTGTGCCTTTCTGTACGTTTACCTGTACCTGTACCTGTACCTGTCTGAACCACTCCCTTTCTGTACCTATCTATACCTCTACCTATCTGTGCCATCTGTACCTCTACCTGTCTCTACCTGTACGGTCAGTACCTCTACCTGTCTGTACCTCTACCTGTCTGTACCATCTGTACTTCTACCTTTCTGTGCCTGTGTGTACCTGTCCGCACCGTATTGTAGCTGTACCGTCTGTTATGGCTGTTGTTTTGGACCTGAATGCAGACTCTTAACACCACAGGCAGTTGAACACAGTAAGGGGATTTATTGGAACAAACAAGGGTGGGGGGTGATGGAGAAGGCAGAGGACAGGCAGGGAGCAGGCAGGCAGACGAGCTGGGTGGACGAGTGGTGGAATGAACGGGTGCGGTGATTGAAGAGGGCTGGCGGTTGATATGTCGGCTGGATCCTGAGGCACAGGAGAGGAGACATTAGTATAAAGAAGCACAAGGAAAAACACTGGAATCTCTTCAACAATACAAAGAACTGAGTTGCCTGAAGTGTACCACTATGCTGGCAGGACAATCTGGCACTGCTATTTATTGTCTCTTTTTGCTGTTGATTTTACTATGTTTGCTATCCACTTTGCTGCTGTAACACTGAAAATTTCCCCACTGTGGGACTAATAAAGGAATATCTTATCTTATCTTATCTTATCTTGGTTGGGGAGCTGGTTACTTGAGCCGAGTGCTGATGAAGCAATTGCATGCAGCTGTGGAGGTCCACCAGGTGCCTGATGACAGAACCATGCCCGCAGCGCGCACACACACACACATACACACACGCATGCACGCACGCAGGCACACACGCACACACAGGGGAGGAAGACACAGGAGAAAGCAGGGAGAACACAGGAAAACAACAATGATCACAGCTCAAACTGTGACAACTTCAAAAGGTCCAATAAAACGGGGTGCCAACTTATGGGAATCCACTTGAAGGGGTAAATCACAAGAGGAAAGCCACACCTTCTGACCAGGTTGGTAAGTGGGCGCAGGGGTTTGGTGGCGATCAGCAAGGCATTGGTTCTGGGCAGCGGAGCAGAGAATAGTAGTCCAAACCTCCCTCCAGATCCGACGACACCTTTGGATGTTGGCCTGGACAGACGGCACTGCCACAGCTTCCACCTGGACTGAGAAGAGGGGTGGTTGATAGCCTAGGGAGGGCATAAAGGGAGACATACCTGTGGTAGTGTTAGTGAAGGAGTTATGAGCATACTCAAACCAGGGCAACTGTTAACTATAGGAGGAAGAGTGGCAAAGTGTGACACAACGTAATGCTGCCCCAAGATCCCAGTTGTTGGCTTGTTCCGTCTGCCATTACTCTGAGGGTGGTAACCCGCGAAGAGACTGGCTGTGGCAGCCAGAGCCTGGCAGAAGGCCTTCTAGACTTGAGATGAGAATTGCGGGCCACGGTCTGACACAATGTCCCGTGGGATGCCATGAAGCCGAAACACGGAGGACCAGGAGGTCTGCAGTCTCTGTGACGGAGGGTAATTTAGGGAGAGGGACAAAATGCACGGCCTTCGAAAAACGGTCTACAGCAGTCATTATGATTGTATTACCTTCGGATGGGGGCAAGCCGGTGACAAAGTCCACAGCTATGTGTGACCAGGGACGGCTGGGGGTTCGCAGAGAGCGCAGGAGGCCAGCTGGAGGTTGATGGGAAGCCTTGCTGTGGGCACAGATGGAGCAGGCAGACACAAAGGCACAGGTGTCGCGGGTCATAGATGGCCACCAGAAATGCTGTTTGATGAAGGCAAGGGTGCGGTGAAAGCCGGGATGGCAGGTGAGCTTGGAGGAATGGCCCCATTGTAGAACATCAGACCTCACTGCATCAGGCACAGACAGACTGTCAGGAGGGCCATTACCTGGGTCTTATTGCGAGCGTTGTGCCTCCCTGATGCGGATCTCTATCTCCCACATAGCTGCAGGAGGATGGTTTCAGGCTCAGTGCTGAATTTCTCTGGGGATAAATGGTGGGAGAGGGCATCAGGTTTGGTGTTACGTGAACCAGGATGATAGGTGAGAGTGAAGTTAAACTTTCCCAGGAACAGAGCCCACTGGGCCTGGTGGGAGTTTAGCCATTTGGCAGAGTGGAGGTAGGAGAGGTTCTTGTGGTTGGTCCAGACTACAAAAGGTTGCTCAGCCCCCTCCAGCCAGTGCCTCCATTCTTCAAGTGCAAGAACTACTGGCAACAGTTCATTGTTTCCCACATCATAGTTGTGTTCCGCAGGGGAAAGGCGCCAGGAGTACAAGGCACATGGGTTCAACTTGTGATCCTTAGGTGACAGCTGTGAGAGGGTGGCCCCCACACCTGAGTCAGAGGCATCCACTTCCACAACAAACTGCAGAGAGGGATGGCTGGGGAGGTGAGTTGTGTGAGGGGGGGCACCACTCAGCTGTAGTCTGGAATGAACCATCTGTAGAAATTGGCAAATTCTAGGCACCGCTGCAACTGTTTCCTGGAGGTGGGTCTTGGACACTCTGCCACCGCCTGAACCTTTGTTGGATCCGTCTTCACCTGCCCCTGCTCGATTATGAAGCCCAGAAAGCCGACTAAAGTTACATGGACTTCACACTTTTCAGCTTTTACAAACAGTTTGTTCTCCAGGAGGCAATGAAGCACTAACCTGACGTGTTGAATGTGTTCTTCCATATTCTGGGAGAAGATGAGTATGTCATCCAGATACATAAAAATTAAGCGATTCAGTATGTCACGAAGAACGTCGTTGACCATGGCTTTAAAAACCGCAGGGGTGTTGATGAGGCCAAAGGGCATAACAAGATACTCAGAATGACCCATTGGGATATTAAAGGCAGTTTTCCATTCGTCTCCCTCTCTGATGTGGATGAGAGGAGGAGGTAGTCAGGAGGAGGCAGCAGTTAACTGAGTGGGAGCTAGGGCTGACTGGAGGCAGTGATAATGACAAAATGTGCTCCAACTAACAATAGAGCCAGTGGACCAAGCAATATGGTGGTGTGATGTTTAAGCCAGGGCTGTCCTCGGACTACAGGAGCATGAGGTGAGGGAATAACTAGCAGTTTTATGGACTCATGATGATTACCTGAGAGGATGAGGTTCAGGGGGACAGTGTGATGTGTTACGTGGACCAACAGCTTTCCATTCAAGGTGCAGACAGGGATCCCAGCTTTAGTCAGTAAAGTTATCATCTGCCCCAGAATCCATCAAAGCAAAAACAGGTATAGAATATCACAGCACCAAAGGGAGGCATTAAGCTGTATACAGGAGTGAGGAGCAGACAGAGAGGAGGAGGTGTGGCTCATCAGGGCCCCTCCAGTTCTTGATGAGCCTAATCTTTTGGCAGGCTGGGACAAGAGGCGAGGAAGTGATCAGCCTTGCCACAGTAAATACTCAAGCCCGCCTGGACCTGCCATTGGTGCTCTGAAGGAGAGAGGCGAGCACGTTCCAACTGCATGGGCTCTTCCATGGAGGGTGGAACTGAGGAGCAAAGGGGCTGGCTGGGAGAGGGGCTGGTTGTCAGGGATAACCCAGGGGTCTGATTTTGACTGAAAGGGAGAAGTTGGGGCGTGTAGGCAGCTGGCTCTCTCCCTACGGCGTTCGCGAAGGCGGTTGTCTAAGCAAATGGACAGAAAAATAAGGGAGTCTAAACAATCTGTCTCATCCCTTGCTGCTAACTCATCCTTAATGTTCTCAGCTAACCCATGTACAAACACTCCTTGCAAAGCTATATCCCACCCACTCTCTGCCACCAGAATCCTAAACTCTACCTCATACTCTGCTACCAACCTAGAACCCTGACAGCGGGAGAGGAGAGGGTTAGCTGCCTCTTTACCCCGAATAGTATGGTCGAAAACTTTTTTCATTTCAGCAGTGAACAAGGGGTAAGAATTACAAATCTGAGACTGCCGCTCCCACAAAGCTGTTGCCCACTGAGAGGCTTAACCAGTAAGTAAACCCAAAATGAACGACAAACATGAAATATATGTGTACCTATCTACACCTTTACCTGTCTGTACCGTCTGTACCTCTGCCTGTCTGTACCGTCTGTACCTCTACCTGACTGTACAGACAGCGTTTTTGTTTGTTTGTTTGTTTTTAAGATCAATATGACGTGGCTGTTAGATGACATCAGATAATGATTAGCTCTGCCTCGGTGTGATTGGTTGACAGGAGTTGGCCTTTGACCCCTATGAGACGTACACTCAGGACATCCTGCGCTCTGGTTTCCATGAACACTTCCTGGGTCAGGTGTCCAAACCAGGAGCTGCCTTCCACCTGCAGGTAAGCCCTGCCCTCATATGTCTGACAGGCCCTGACCTCTTCTAAGGGCTGCAACGGATCAAAAACCTCACGGTTCGGATCGTATCACGGTTTTCAGTCACGGATCGGATCATCTTTCAGATCAGCAAAAAAGAAAAAAGTGGTGGGATTAGAGTTAAATTATTTTAAAAATGCACTTGTCTTTGATCTTTGTCTGTCTGTAATTATCACCATAGTGATGTAATGTAATGATAATGATAATAGTAATGATAATGGTAATAATATTAAAAACTTCAAACTTATACAGTGCTGTACTATGTATATACCATACATATATTAGATCATTATACACTGTACAGTATAATACACAACTACACTCTGTAGTCTGGCTCAATGTCCCGCCTACAGCAGCACATCTGATTGGTTAGAAGTGATGATCAATCAGCAGACACACTGTGTGACAGACGGGGTGAGACAGAGCTGCAGCGGTGAGCAGAGAGGAGCTGTGTAGAAGTTAAGACAGCTGATATCACCAAAGTTTCAATCAACATCACAGTTTGATGATCTGTTTCTATGGTGATAGCAGAGTTACATCAGTGAAAAAAGTTATGGTCTGGATTTCACTCGAGGCGACGTGACGACTTTTAAATCAGAGCTGAGCTGCACACAGCAGCATCTGTCCTGTCTGTTCACTGCAGGTCTGCATGGAGATTTCAGCTTTTATAACTTATACAAAACTAACAGTGACAGTAAAACTATGATGCTCTCATGTGGTCTGTGGATCACATGAGTGCTGAACCGTAGAGGACGATCCGTACGGGACACGGATCAACTGCGATCCGTTGCAGCCCTACTATTATTTGTTATTATTATTTATTTATAGAAAATGTTGATCGGTGTTTTCTAAAGTATGAAGTAGAATCAGAAAATTTTGACTTTTTTTTCTTTAAAAATGATTCTGATGAATCAATTATAAAAATAGTTTGCCATCAATTTAATAATTTATTAATAATTGATTATTCACTCAATTGTTACAGCTGTAGATCCAATCATGGGTGCACCTGTTGTAAAGACACTATGAGGTGATCAAACTGGCCTGACGCCTCCACAAAGTCTGGTTTTGATTTTGGAACCTCAAATGAGGATCAAAGCTTTTTTTCTGCAGTCGAGGTACCTGATTGGATAGCTGCAGCACCACCTGACACCAGGTAAAAAACAAACAAAAAAAAACCCAAAAAGCAGTGATGCAGACTGGCAGCAGAGAGAGAACATGGGAATATGGACAGAAGTGTCGCAGAGGTATCAGTTCTGTGAACTACACTGCAGACTGGAGTCTCTGTGTTATAAGCACTTGTCTGTTACTTATAAACTCTGATGAGATGTCCAGACGCCATCTTTCTTCTTCACCTCCTCGCTATGTGTCGCTATTCAGTTTGCTGTCTGTTGTAAAACGTTCTTAAACTGTCCTGGTTATCTTAATATTACAAACATGAATATAATTCAGTTCTGATATAGACTGACCTGAAGGAAGGTGAGGATCATTTCATTCATTCATTCATTCATTCATTCATTTTCTGTAACCGCTTATTCCGTAAGGGTCGCGGGCTGCTGGAGTCTATCCCAGCTGACATTGGGTGAGAGGCGGGGTTCACCCTGGACAAGTCACCAGTTCATTGCAAACAACCACTCACACTCACATTCACACCTACGGGCAATTTAGAGTCACCAGTTAACCTGCATGCATGTCTTTGGACTGTGGGAGGAAGCTGGAGAACCCAGAGAGAACCCACGCAGACATGGGGAGAACATGCAAACTCTGCACAGAAAGACCCTGATCCAGCTGGAGGATCAAACTCAGGACCTTCTTGCTGTGAGGTGGCAGTGCTGACCACTGAACCACCGTGACGCCCTGAGGATCATTTCCCCTAAAATATTTTATTAAAGAAATAAATTATTGACAATAATACTGAACAAGTAAACAAATGCATATAAATATAACACTTTATATTAAGGTGCTTGTAATAAGCATTAATTAAGGGGTAATACAGCCTGTATAAGATGCTTATGTGTTAATAAGAACTGTTAACACGTGCATTTTTGGGATACTGCATCTAAAGTGTGAACAGTGCTTATTAAGGTTAATTACACCTTTCTTATGCATTATGGGAGCATCTACAGTCACATGGCAGATCAGGCACATTAATTAGCTGCAGCCAAGGCTTATGGGTAATGTAGTATTTAGAGACAGAAACAAAGTGTAAATAAATCAGAACATAAACCTGTGTGATGACGGTGATGACATCATCCAGTTTGCGTTCAGCCATGCTCAGAAGATCCATCAAAGAAACAGACTGAATCAGCAGCTTGTCACACTGATGATGATGATGATGATGATGATGATGATGTAAGGTGACCTTGAGTGTCAAGAAAGGTGCCTATAAATGCATTGTTATGATGATCTTTGTGTCACTCTGTGTCTCCAGTCCATCTGTGAAGGCTTTAAAGAGGCTGTTCAGTACGTTTTGCCCAGACTGCTGCTCACACCTGTGTACCACTGTCTGCACCTGTTCGAGATCCTCAAGGTGAGGCGGCAATGCCTGGAAAGTCAAATAGTCATGTGACCTGTTTTGACTCCACACCATCCCTAGCCAGCCCTACTGTGGTGGTTGGGGCTTCATCTGTGCCTGCTGGCAATAACACCTCTCAGGTGTGACTGACATGTTTATACTGTTTCCATAGCAACTGGAGGAGAAGAGTGAAGATGAGGAGGATAAAGAGTGCCTGAAGCAGGCCATCACAGCTCTGCTCAACCTGCAGAGCAGCATGGAGAGGATCTGCTCCAGGAGCCTGGCCAAGAGGAGGCTCAGGTACGTCCCACCTGATATACACACCTGTACACACACACATCTGCACAGGTAGGTCAGCTCAGGTAGCTCCACCCCTCCACTTGTCATTCAGCTGCTGTTGGTGGAACACAACTAACTGAGCTAGGCTAACACCTTCCATAAGCTTCCAGTGTTTATGCTAAACTGGGCTAACACTGCCCACCTTCTTCCAGCTTTTAGGCTAAGCTAGGCTAACACATTCCATCTGCTGCCAATCTTTATGCTAAGTCAGGCTAACACTTTCCATAAGCTTCCAGCTTTTTGGCTAAGCTAGGCTAACACATTCTATATGCTGCCAGTCTTTATGCTAAGTCAGGCTAATAGTTTCCTTGGGTAGCTTATGTGAGTTATTTTGGAGTTTCCAGAACTCATGGACGTTACATTGGCCCTTTGGTTTTAGGGGTCCTTGAGGATGTTCTCGGGGTTCTTGAGATTCTGGGGGTTCTTGAAGTGATATCCATGTTGTCATGTGACTTTAGATTTATAGAACTGATGTTAAATTGCAGCATGCATACACACACACACACACACACACACACACACACACACACACACACACACACACACACACACAGCAGTGTGCTGGACTCCTCCCATCCTCTCTGCTTCCCTGGACAGAAATAGAGCAGTAGGGGGTGGTGGAGGGTTAGGGTGGTGTTGTTGGAGGGAAGTGTCGTCAGGTTCTGGGCGGTGCTGTTCGGCTGCTTATTGTTCTCTGTTTGTTAGAAAGAAAAGAACACAGAGGAGAGGAGAACCACTGCTGCTCTCTGTCTGTTCAATAAAGTTTCTACATTTGAACATTCTGAACACCTGAAGAAGAAGAAGAAGGAGACAGGAGAGGACAGACGGACAGACAGACGGGTGGATGATTGGCAGGTGGATATGAGGACGTAGGTGACTTCAGTTTTTTCTTTGTGTTTGAGCAGCAGGTTGGGGTGTGAGGGGCAGGCTGGTGGAGGTGGTTGGAGGCTCCTGATGGAGGCCGTAGTTTTAGATGGAGGCCGTAGTTTTAGATGGAGGTGGCTGAAGGCTCCTGGTGGAGCTGGTGGAGGTGTTGATGTGGTTGTTGTGAAACAGTGTGTTAACATACCTCAGGGGTTTATGTTGTAAACTGATTAGTGAGCTGCTGCTGCTGCTGTTAAAGGAACAGGACACCTCACAGTTTCTGCAGCTCTTTAAAAACTCTCAAAATGGCTTAAAATATTATCAATAATATTAGTATTATTGAATAATTGATTGGATTATGAAATTGATCTCACTTAACTTCAGTAGAGTTACACAGATAAATCTTTTTATAAGTGGAAAAAATAATCATTAGTTGAAAAATAGGTCACAACCTGTCACATGATTGAGACAGACAAGATTGTGACAGGATCAATTAATCGATTAGTGGAGAAAGTGATTGATTAATCGATAATGAAAATAATTGCTTTTTATCAGTTCTATCAAGTTTTTTCTATATCGGTATTGGTTGATCTCTGGACTTCAGTCTCACTTGTTTTTGGGGAACGTGTATTGAACAGTGTGTTTGATTAGTATTGATTGCATTGAAAGGACTACAAAAAAAACTCAACATGGAGCTGCTCTGCATATTAACACCTGTGCAGCAAGGACACAGGCATGCTAACATGCTAAGCTAAGATGGTGGACACAGGAAACAGTAAAACTGCTAAACTTTAGCATGTTAGCATTTTCATTGTTTGCCTGTTAGTGTGCTGATGTTAACATGTAGCTGTCAGAGGTGTTAGCACATCTGCAGAGTGTTGGTGTGAACACCTGAGCTGCAAGAGGTCACATGACTGACTTTCTGCTGGACGTCAACACGATCTCCGCCAATACAGAAACAGATGATGTCACAGCAATGATGATGATGTCACCATGTCTTTGTGTCACAGTCCAGCTGTTTGTCCAAGCTGAGGTTGGAGGTCTTCCTGCTGTGACTTCCTGTTGGAGCGGCAGCCTCGCTGGTTTGTACAGACCCCCGCCCACGTTGCCCAATCAGAACTCAGTCTGCCGTCACGTGATAGACTGATAGAAAACCAACCCAATGATGAGTTAAAGGAACAAAGTGTGAAGGTGTTAATAACAGCCTTTATTAACACCGTACGATCGGTATCATACATCCATCATCTTTAACTATTCCAGCTCAAAGTCCACTTACACTTACAGCTTTCAGCCAGATCACATGGCCTTCATCAGCACAGCAGTTGTCATGGAGACAGATGTGTGAGATGTTACAGGGACTTTGAGTTGGAACTGAAATGGTTCCTGTGAAGATAATTTTCTATAAATCTAATAACACCAGATGTATCATTAGTGCACTAACTCAACCCTACGTAGAGCTGATCATTTATGATCAATAATGTTTGTTGATTTACTGATTGATGTCTATTTAGGTGAAAAGTTCAATCTAAATATGGTTAATGATTCTAACTGAAAACCAGAGCAGACAAAACCACCCAAAAGTCCACAGATGGCCGTCTGCTGCTGTCCTGCAGACTCATCATCAGAACTAGTTAGTCACTTACTGAGAAAGTCAATAACTTAGTTGGTTAGTTAGTCAGTTAGTTGGTTAGTTGGCTACTTAATTAGATTAATTAGGTGGTCAGTTTGTTAGTTAGTTTATTAAACAGAATTTGTTGATCAGGTGGTTTGTTATTTTGATTGTTTTTTTCTCAATTTGTTGTTCAGTCAGTCAGTCAGTTTATCAGCTAGTTGTCAGTTCATGAGGTGGCAACGTTTTTAATTGGGTGGTCAGTTTGTTAGTTTGTTAATCAGTTAGTCAGTTAGTTAATTGCTTAGTTGGCTACTTTGTGTTTAATTAGGTGGTCAGTTTATTAGTCCGTTGGTTTATGAATCAGTTAGACAGTTACTTAGTCAGATAGTTTTGTAGTTTTATGTTTTCAATGTGTTGTTCAGTTGGTTAGTTAGTTAATTGATCTTTGTTGGTGAGAACTACTGAACTGTTCCTTTAATTTAAACAAAGAGAGGTCCTGGTGAGTCCAGTCTGAAGCATCCTGATTAACTCTTGTCTTCTTCTCCTCCTCCTCCTCCTCCTCCTCCTCCTCCTTCTTCTTCTGTGGTGTGCAGTGAGTCGGCGTGTCGATTCTACAGCCATCAGATGAAGGGTAAGCACTTGGCGATCAAGAAGATGAACGAGATCCAGAAGAACATCGATGGCTGGGAGGGGAAGGACATCGGCCAGTGTTGTAACGAGTTCATCATGGAGGGCACGCTGACCCGTGTTGGCGCCAAACACGAGCGCCACATCTTCCTGTTTGATGGCCTGATGATCTGCTGCAAGTCCAACCACGGCCCGCCACGGCTGCCCGGTGCCGGCTCCGCCGCGGAGTACCGCCTCAAAGAAAAGTTCTTCATGCGTAAAGTTCAGATCAATGACAAGGATGACAAGGAGGGTGAGTACCGACATGCTTTCGAGATCATCCTGAAGGATGGGAACAGCGTGGTGTTTGCAGCCAAGTCGGCCGAGGAGAAGAACGGCTGGATGGCGGCGCTGATCTCACTGCAGTACCGCAGCACGCTGGAGCGAATGCTGGACTCGGCCATGCTGCAGGAGGAGAAGGAGGAGCAGATGAGACTGCCTGGTGCTGATGTGTACCGCTTCGCAGAACCCGACTCTGAGGAGAACGTCGTGTTCGAGGAGAACGTCCAGTCCAAGTCTGGGATCCCCATCATCAAAGCTGGGACGGTCCTCAAACTGATCGAGAGGCTCACCTTCCACATGTACGCAGGTGAGATGTGATGTCATTCAAGTGAGGCGTGATGCCGCTCAGTTGAGACGTGATGTCATGCGGGTGAGACACAATGTGTTTGTGGACACTAAGGAACATTTTTGGACATTAAAGCTTACACAACTTCCAACAATTTATGATTAATCAATTACAATTAATTCAATTTAGAGCTGAAACAATTAATTAATCGTCAACTATTTTCTGGTTTCTTGGACTTTAGGAAACACTGACATTTTTCACAATTTTCTGAGATTTTATGGAACAAACAAGTAATTAATTAATGATCAGCAGATTATTTGATATTTTTCAACTGGCAAGAATGTGATGGGATTAATTTATCAATTAATGAGAAAAATTGTTGACATGTTAATTGGCAGTGAAAATAATTAGCAACCCTATTTTATTGGCCAAAAAATGGAAGAATGTTCATCACAGTTTCCTAAAATGACAGCCAGCAGTTACTGTCAGAAATAACAAAGAAAAGGAGCAAATCCTCATTTAACAAGCTGCAACACTGAAAACATTCATTCATTATCAGAATACAACACTGATTCTAAAAAACTGTGTTGTGTAAAACATAAATGAAAAGAGAAAGCAATGATTTGGCAAAACCTTTCCACTTATATTCAGTTGAATCCAGAACAAAGATCAGATATTTCCTGATCAAACTGATCAACTTTATTGTTTGTTGTAAATCTCCAGTCATTGTGTTGTTTCAGGATCCTGTTTCTCTCTGTGATCCATCATCTTTTCTTCTAACACTCAGTCAGTGTTTGTTGAAGTTTTAAAGGTCAATTCTGTCTCATTCTTTCTTGATATTCGTCTTCAGCTGCTCAACAGTCCACAGTCTCTGTTGTCCTATTCTGTGCTTCATGATGCACCACACATTTTCAATGGGAGACAGGTCTGGACTGCAGGTCCAGGTCAGTCTAGGACCTGAACTCTTTTACTATGAAGACACGCTGTTGGAACACGTCCACAATGTGTCTCAGCATCGTCTCTCTGAAATAATCAGGGACGTCTCTGAAGAAGACGTCAGTGATGGCAGCATATGTCTCTCTGAATCCGTCCATACCATCACAGCTGCTGTCTGTTGAAGTCAGTGCTGGGGACAATCTGGATGGTCCTTTTCCTCTTTAGCCCGGAGGACACGACGTCCATGATTAGTGAAAACAATCTGAAATGTGGACTCGTCAGACCACAGCAGACTTTTCCTCTTTGCGTCCGTCCATCTCAGATGAGCTCTGGTCCAGAGAAGTCTGCAGTGTTTCTGGATGTTGTTGATATATGTCTTTCTCTTTGCATGTAGAGTCTGAACTTACATTTGTAGATGCAGAGACAAACTGTGTTTACTGACAACGGTTTTCCAAAGTGTCCCTGAGTCCATGTAGTGTCCTTTATACAATGATGAGGGTTTTTAAATGCAGCGCTGCCTGAGGGGTCAAAGGTCACAGACATCCAGTGTTGGTTTTCAGTCTTGCTCCTTGCGTGCAGAGATTTCTCTGGATTCGTTGTTCTTAAACTGTTGGACTGTTTGCAGTTTTTCACAAAGTGGTGAATCTGACCCCGTCCATGTTGGTGAACCACTGAGTCTTTCCAGGACGCCCCTTTAATACCCAATCATGATCCTGTCACCTGTTACCAACTCACCTGTTCACCTGTGGAACGTTCCAAACAGCTGTTTTGGGTCACAGTCTTTTGTTGCTCCTAAAGAAGTTCATCAGTTTGAACATTAAATATCTTGTCTTCGTTCTGGATTCAACACAGTATAGATGGAAAAGTTTTTGGAAAACATGAAATATCAGAAAATGGTGAAAAACATATGTTTGGACCTATTGATTAATTTAATCAGTTTGAATATTAAATATCTTAATCCACCCCAGGATTAAGAAAATTATTACAAATAATCAGCAGATTTATCAATAACATAACAGCCCGAGTCCGACCGACAGTTCAAAGATTTTTAGAAAATCTGAAGAAACTGATCAATTTATTTTTTTATTTACCACTGAGACAGTGAATCCATAATCATATTTGGTTCTAATTAATATTCTGTGGATGCACTCATCAGTAAATAGTTAGAGATTTGATCTTGCTCTCTGATTGGATGCTTCAGCAGACTGATTGATGACTGATCAGAGTTCAGATCCTCTGCTCTCTACAGTAAGCTCTTATTTTGAAAGAGCAAGTCTATATTTAGTCAAAAACTGAAATCTCCTCGTTTCAAAGGTCACTGCTGGGGATTCTGGGTAATAATCTGAGCCTCTGGCAGCCACGTCAGGCCACATGACCAATCAGAGCCCTGCTAATACTGACTCAAACTGAGGTAAATGTGATGTCATCAGGTGTGTCGAGGTGGGCTGCTGCACCGCTGCATGGTGGGCTTCAAGTATCGATTATTGGCAGTCGATTATTTTCACGATTAATCAATAAATTAATCCTATCACAGCCTTGAAAAATGTTTCAATAGTTGAGAAATATTTTTCAACCTTTGACCTATTTTTCAAGTCTCTCCTGTAACGACTGTTTCATGATCATTTAATCTGTTGATCATTTTCTTGCATTAATTAATCAGTTGTTTGGTCCATAAAAAGGTTCTGACATGAACGGAAGAATGGAACTGTGTGTGTGTGTGTGTGTGTGTGTGT
Organism: Lutjanus erythropterus; assembly: GCA_020091685.1. NCBI lineage: Eukaryota > Metazoa > Chordata > Actinopteri > Lutjaniformes > Lutjanidae > Lutjanus > Lutjanus erythropterus. Next base: position 315,017 of record CM034593.1, on the reverse strand, counting down.
GTGTGTGTGTGTGTGTGAGGAAAAAGGTGTTTCCTGTCTAGACCCTCCACACACACACATTGACTCCCATGATGCATCAGTGCCTGGTGGGGGGGTGGGGCTTCTATTTCAGGACTGAGTTTCCTGTCTGTCTGTTGGCAAGAGGACGCTCCTCCCCTTTCCTCTCCACAGTCACATGACATCAGCAGCATCAGCCAATCACATCACAGTGTTTATCATCACTGTGAACACAGACAAAGTTTAAAGGGTCATTCAGTGTAGTCAGTTGATGTTTTCATGATTCTCTGGATTATAAATCTCCAGTCAAAATCCTGCTGATTTAAAAACCTCTTGTCTGCAGATAAAACTCCAGTAAATAAATATGGAATTTAAAAAGCTTAACTTACAGGACATGTTTATTTGGGCTTCAACAAATGATTATTTTCATTTTAAATTCATCATTTGATTATTTTCTCCATTAATTAATCCTGACACAATCTTGTCTGTTGAAAAATAGATCCAAACATGTGGAGCATATGTACATCATCATGTCTTCTTTATCATCATGTTTCTCTTTCTCATCATCATGTCTTTTCATCATCATTTCTTCTTTCATCATCATGTCTTCTTTTATCTCCATGTCTTCTTTCATCATCATGTCTTCTTTCATCATCATGTCTTTCATCATCATGTCTTCTTTCATCATCATGTCTTCTTTTATTCCATGTCTTCTTTCATCATCATTTCTTCTTTCTTGATTGTTTTATTCATGTTTTCTAATTAGTTTTTCTTGCTTTACATACTTTACTACTATCATGTCTTCTTCATCATCATGTCTTCATCATCATGTCTTCTTTCATCATCATGTCTTCTTTATCTCCATGTCTTCTTTCATCATGTCTTCTTTATCTCCATGTCTTCTTTCATCACGTATCTTCTTTCATCATCATTTCTTTCTTCATCATCATGTCTTCATCTCCATGTCTTCTTTTCATCATCATGTCTTCTTTCATCATTTCTTCTTTCATCATCATGTCTTCTTTTATCTTCATGTCTTCTTTCATCATCATTTCTTCTTTCATCATCATGTCTTCTTTATCTCCATGTCTTCTTTCATCATCATGTCTTTCATCATTTCTTCTTTCATCATCATGTCTTCTTTTATCTCCATGTCTTCTTCTCATCATCATTTCTCTTTCATCATCATGTCTCTTTCATCATCATGTCTTCTTTCATCATCATGTCTTCTTTTCATCATGTCTTCTTTTTATCTCTCCATGTCTTCTCTTCTTTATCATCATGTCTTCTTTTCATCATCATGTCTTCTTTCATCTCCATGTCTTCTTTCATCATCATGTCTTCTTTCATCAACATGTCTTCTTTTATCATCGTCTTCTTTATTCCATGTCTTCTTTCATCATCATGTCTTCTTTTCATCATCATGTCTTCTTTCATCTCCATGTCTTCTTTCATCTCCATGTCTTCTTTCATCATCATGTCTTTATCATCATGTCTTTTATCTCCATGTCTTCTTTCATCATCATACCCTTTCATCATCATGTCTTCTTTTCATCATCATGTCTTCTTTCATCATGTCTCTTTCATCTCCATGTCTCTTCATCATGTCTCTTTCATCATGTCTCTCTTCATCATCATGTCTCTTTATCTTCCATGTCTTCTTTCATCATCATGTCTTCTTCATCATGTCTTCTTTATCATCATAAGTCTTCTTTCATCATCATGTCTCTTTCATCATCATATGTCTTCTTTATCTCCATGTCTTCTTTCATCATCATGTCTTCTTTCATCATCATGTCTTCTTTTCATCATCATGTCTTCTCTTTCACCATCATGCCCTCTTTTATCATCATGTCTTTATCATCATGTCTTCTTTCATCATCATGTGTCTTCTTTCATCTCCATGTTCTTTCATCATCATGTCTTCTTTCATCATCATGTCTTCTTTTATCTCCATGTCTTCTTTCATCATCATGTCTTCTTTTATCATCATGTCTTCTTTCATCATGTCTTCTTTTATCATCATGTCTTCTTTCTCATCATCATGTCTTTCATCATCATGTCTTCTTTTATCATCATGTCTTCTTTCATCTCCATGTCTTCTTTTATCATCATGTCTTCTTTTATCATCATGTCTTCTTTTATCACTATGTTTTCATCTCCATGTCTTCTTTATCATCATGTCTTCTTTTCATCATCATGTCTTCTTTCATCATGTCTTCTTTATCTCCATGTCTTCTTTTCATCATCATGTCTTTCATCACCATGTCTTCTTTCATCACTTCATTCATCATGTCTTCTTTTATCATCGCTGTCTTTTCATCATCATGTCTTCTCTTTCATCATCATGTCTTCTCTTTTATCATCATGTCTTCTTTTATCATCATGTCTTCTTTCATCATCATGTCTTCTTTCATCATCATGTCTTCTTTATCTCCATGTCTTCTTTCATCATCATGTCTTCTTTTATCTCCATGTCTTCTTCATCATCATGTCTTCTTTCATCATCATGTCTTCTTTCATCATCATGTCTTCTTTTATCATCATGTCTTCTTTCATCATCATGTCTTCTTTCATCATCATGTCTTCTTTTCATCATCATGTCTTTCATCATGTCTTTCATCATCATGTCTTCTTTATCATCATGTCTTCTTTCATCATGTCTTCTTTCATCATTATGTCTTCTATCATCATGTCTTCTTTCATCATCATGTCTTCTTTTATCATCATGTCTTCTTTCATCATGTCTTCTTCATCATCATGTCTTCTTTATCATCATGTCTCTTTCATCGGCGTCTTCTTTCATCTCCATGTCTTCTTTATCATCATGTCTTCTTTTATCATCATGTCTTCTTTTATCATCATGTCTTCTTTCATCTCCATGTCTTCTTTTTATCATCATGTCTTCTTTCATCATCATGTCTTCTTTTATCTCCATGTCTTCTTTCATCATCATGTCTTCTTTCATCATCATGTCTTCTTTCATCATCATGTCTTCTCTTTCATCATCATGTCTTCTTTTATCATCATGTCTTCTTTCATCATCATGTCTTCTTTCATCTCCATGTCTTCTTTTATCATCATGTCTTCTTTTATCATGTTCTCTTTATCATCATGTCTTCTTTTCATCTCCATGTCTTCTTTATCTCCATGTCTTTTATCATCATGTCTTCTTTTATCATCAGTGTCTTTTTATCATCATGTCTTCTCTTTTCATCTCCATGTCTTTTATCTCCATGTCTTCTTTTTATCATCATGTCTTTCATCTCCATGTCTTTCATCTCCATGTCTTCTTTTATCATCATGTCTTCTTTTATCATCATGTCTTCTTTCATCATCATGTCTTCTTTCATCATCATGTCTTCTTTCATCATGTCTTCAGTCCCATGTCTTCTTTTATCATCATGTCTTCTTTTATCATCATGTCTTCTTTTCATCATCATGTCTTCTCTTTTATCATCATGTCTTCTTTCATCTCCATGTCTTCTTTATCATCATGTCTTCTTTCATCTCCATGTCTTCATCATCATGTCTTTATCATCATGTCTTCTTTCATTCCATGTCTTCTTTTATCATCATGTCTTCTTTCATCTCCATGTCTTCTTTTATCTCCATGTCTTCTTTTATCATCATGTCTTCTTTCATCATCATGTCTTCTTTTATCATCATGTCTTCTTTTATCATCATGTCTTCTTTCATCTCCATGTCTTTTATCATCATGTCTTCTTTCATCATCATGTCTTCTTTTATCATTTCATGTCTTCTTTTATTTATCATGTCTCTCTTTCATCTCCATGTCTTCTTCTACTCCATGTCTTCTTTCATCATGTCTTTCATCTCCATGTCTTCTTTATCATCATGTCTTCTTTTATCATGTCTTCTTTCATCATCATGTCTTCTTTCATCTCCATGTCTTCTTTATCATCATGTCTTCTTTTATCTCCATGTCTTCTTTCATCATCATGTCTTCTTTCATCATCATGTCTTCTTTTTATCATCATGTCTTCTTTTATCATCATGTTCCTTTATCATCATGTCTTCTTTCATCATCAGCGCGTCTTTTATCTCCATGTCTTCTCTTTTATCATCATGTCTTCTTTATCATCATGTCTTCTTTCATCATCGCGTCTTCTTTCATCTCCATGTCTTCTTTATCATCATGTCTTCTTTTATCTCCATGTCTTCTTTCATCATCATGTCTTCTTTCATCATCATGTCTTCTTTTATCATCATGTCTTCTTTTATCATCATGTTTCTTTTTATCATCATGTCTTTTATCATCATGTCTTCTTCATCATCATGTCTTCTTCATCTCCATGTCTTCTTCATCATGTCTTTCATCCCATGTCTCTTTTATCATCATGTCTTCTTTCATCATCATGTCTTCTTCATCTCCATGTCTTCTTTATCACTGCTGTCTTCTTTCATCATCATGTCTTCTTTATCTCCATGTCTTCTTTCATCATCATGTCTTCTTTCATCATGTCTTTCATCTCCATGTCTTCTTTCATCATCGTGGTCTTCTCTTTTATCATCATATGTCTTCTTTTATCTCCATGTCTTCTTTCATCATGTCTTCTTTCATCATGTCTTTCATCCCATGTCTTCTTTCATCATCATGTCTTCTTTTATCATCATGTCTTCTCTCATCATCAAGGTCTTCTTTCATCATGTCTTCATCTCCATGTCTTCTTTTATCATCATGTCTTCTTTTTATCATCATGTCTTCTTTCTCATCTCCATGTCTTCTTTCATCATGTCTTTCATCTCCATGTCTTCTTTATCATCATGTCTTCTTTTATCATCATGTCTTCTTCATCATGCCTTCTTTTATCATCATGTCTTCTTTCATCTCCATGTCTTTTATCATCATGTCTTCTTTCATCATCATGTCTTCTTTCTCATCATCATGTCTTTCTGTCATGTCTTCTTTCATCATGTCTTTCATCTCCATGTCTTCTTTATCATCATGTCTTCTTTTATCATCATGTCTTCTTTCATCATCATGTCTTCTTTTCTTGATTCCATGTCTTCTTTCATCATGTCTTTCATCTCCATGTCTCTTTTATCATCATGTCTTTCATCATCATGTCTTCTTTCATCTCCATGTCTTCTTTATCATCATGTCTTCTTTCTCATCATCATGTCTTCTTTTATCTCCATGTCTTCTTCATCATGTCTTCTTTCATCATGTCTTTCATCTCCATGTCTTCTTTCATCGTAATTTCTTTCATTCCATGTCTTCTTTCATCATGTCTTTCATTCCATGCTGTTCCTTTTATCATCATGTCTTCTTTTATCATCATGTCTTCTTTCATCATGTCTTCTTTTATCATCATGTCTTCTTTCATCTCCATGTCTCTCTTTATCATCATGTCTTCTTTTATCATCATCATGTCTTCTTTCATCATCATGTCTTCTTTCATTCCATGTCTTCTTTCACTCATGTCTTCTATCTCCGTCTTCTTTATCATCATGTCTTCTTTCATCATGTCTTCTTTCATCTCCATGTCTTTTATCATCATGTCTTCTTTCATCATGTCTTCTTTTATCATCAGCGTCTTTTATCATCATGTCTTCTTCATCCCATGTCTTCTTCATCATCATGTCTTCTTTTATCATCATGTCTTCTTCATCTCCATGTCTTCTTTTCATCATCATGTCTTCTTTCATCTCCAGCTGTTTCTTTCATCATGTCTTTCATCTCCATGTCTTCTTTATCATCATGTCTTCTTTTATCATCAAGGTCTTCTTTCATCTCCATGTCTTCTTTCATCATGTCTTTCATCTCCATGTCTTCTTTTATCATAATGTCTTCTTTCATCATCATGTCTTTCATCATCATGTCTTCTTTTATCATCATGTCTTTTATCATCATGTCTTCTTCATCATCATGTCTTCTTCTTACTATCATGTCTCTTTCATCATCAGCTGTCTTCTTTGGTCATCATGTCTTCTTTTGTATCATCATGTCTTCTCTTTTCATCATCAGTCTTCTTTTCATCTCCATGTCTTCTTTTATCATCATGTCTTTCATCATCATGTCTTCTTTGTCTTCATGTCTTCTTTCATCATCATGTCTTCTTTTCATCATCATGCTTCTTTTATCTTCAAGTGTCTTCTTTCATCATCATGTCTTCTTTACATCTTATTCTGTCACTTTCTATCTTGTTTCATCTTTCTCTAATTTGTTGATCAATTCTTGTCTCAATACATCATTCGTAGAAGTTCAGTTCAGAACTCCAGTCCAGTTGCCTATGACAACTCTTTTTTGATACAGATGTTATAACCTGATGACTGAGAAATTTCACAGACTGCTATATCACGTTTTTGCGCTACGCTGTTTTTCAATCTCTTGTTACATCTTAATCATATCCTGACATCTTGTTGTACAATTTTATCTTGTTACGCCTTTTTCATCTTGTAATGTCTTCTTTCATCTCCATGCCTTCATCATGTCTTCTATCTCCATGTCTTCTTTATCATCATGTCTTTCATCATGTCTTCTTTCATCTCCATGTCTTCTTTTATCATCATGTCTTCTTTCATCATCATGTCTTATCATCATAAGTCTTCTTTTATCATCATGTCTTCTTTTCATCTCCATGTCTTTCATCATCATGTCTTCTCATCATGCCTTTCATCTCCATGTCTTCTTTCATCATCATGTCTTCTTTCATCTCCATGTCTTCTTTCATCATGTCTTTCATCCCATGCTTCTTTATCATCATGTCTTCTTTATCATCATGTCTTTCATCTCCATGTCTTCTTTCATCATGTCTTTCATCTCCATGTCTTCTTTTATCATAATGTCTTCTCTTTCATCATGTCTTTCATCATCATGTCTTCTTTCATCATCATGTCTTCTTTTATCATCATGTCTTCTTTTATCATCATGTCTTCTTCATCATCATGTCTTCTTCATCATCATGTCTTCTTTCATCATCATGTCTTCTTCATCATCATGTCTTCTTTTATCATCATGTCTTCTTTTATCATCGTTCCTCTTCTATCATCATGTCTTCTTTCATCATCATGTCTTCATCTTCCATGACTTCTTTTATCATCATGTCTTTCATCATCATGTCGTTCTTTATCATCATGTCTTCTTTCATCATGTCTTCTTTCATGCATCATGTTTCTTTTATCTTCATGTCTTCTTTCATCTTTCATGTCTTCTTTTCATCTCATGTCTTTTATCATCATGTCTCTTTCATCATCATGTCTTCTTTTTCATCATCATGTCTTCTTTCATCTCCATGTCTTCTTTATCATCATGTCTTCTTTTCATCATCATGTCTTCTTTCATCATCATGTCTTCTTTCATCATCATGTCTTCTTTTCATCATCATGTCTTCTTTTATCTTCATGTCTTCTTTCATCATCATGTCTTCTTTTATCATCATGTCTTCTTTCATCATCATGTCTTCTTTATCTTACATGTCTTCTTTGTCATCCGTCTTCTTTTATCTTCATGTCTTCTTTCATCATCATGTCTTCTTTTCATCATCATGTCTTCTTTTTCATCATGTTCCTTTCATCTCCATGTCTTCTTTCATCATCATGTCTTCTTTTATCTTCATGTCTTCTTTCATCATCAATGTCTTCTTTCATCATCATGTCTTCTTTATCATCATGTCTTTCTTTCATCATCATGTCTTTTCATCATCATGTCTTCTTTTATCATCATGTCTTCTTTCATCATCATGTCTCTTTCATCATCATGTCTTCTTATCATCCATGTCTCTTCATCATCATGTCTTCTTTCATCATCATGTCTTTTATCATCATGTCTTCTTTCATCATCATGTCTTCTTTTATCATGTCTTCTTTTATCATCATGTCTTCTTTCATCATCATGTCTTCTTTCATCATCATGTCTTTCATCTCATGTCTTCTTTTATCATCATGTCTTCTTTCATCATCATGTCTTCTTTCATCATCATGTCTTCTTTCATCTCTCATGTCTTTCATCATCATGTCTTCTTTTCATCATCATGTCTTTTCATCATGTCTTCTTTTATCATCATGTCTTCATCATCATGTCTTCTTTCATCTCCATGTCTTCTTTTATCATCATGTCTTTCATCATCATGTCTTCTTTTATCTTCATGTCTTCTTTCATCATCATGTCTCTTACATCTGTTCTGTCACTTTCATCTTGTTTCATCTTTCTCACTTGTTGGATCAATTTTTGTCTCATTATATCATTCGTAGAAGTTCAGTTCAGAACTCCAGTCCAGTTGCCTATGACAACTCTTGATACAGATGCTATAACCTGGATGACTGAGAATCTTCACAGACTCAACATCATGTTTTTGCGCTGCTACGTTGTTTTTCATCTCTTGTTACATCTTAATCATATCCTGACATCTTGTTGCATAATTTTGGTCTTGTTACGCCTTTTTCATCTTGTAATGTCATTTTTTCATCTATTTTTTTGTTGTTTATCATTACATCTTCATCTTGTTATTTCTTTTTGATCTCTTTCATTGTTACGTTCTCTTACATCTTTTACAGCGCTTTTTCATCTGTTATGTCATTTTATGTCTGATTATGTCGTTTCTTGTCTTGTTGCATAGTTTTTCATCCTGTTACATCCTGTTACATTGCTTGTTGTCTTATTATGCTTTTGCATCTTGTTACTGCATTTTGTCTTTTCATTGTTACATCCAACGTCTTTACATAATCGCTTCTTGTTTTTTATGTCATTTTCTCCTCGGGTCTGTGGTGTGTTTTTGTCTTGTTCTGTCATTTTGTCTGGTTATGTTGTTTTTTGTGTTACGTAATTTTTTTGTCTTGTTATGTTGTTTTTATCTTATGTTGTCTTTCATCTTGTTATGTTGTTTTTCTGTCTTGTTATATATACAAGATAATTAATAATGAGAATTAATTCTGTCAGTTTAAAAGTTAAATGTATTTTTTCAGGGATTTTTTGGCTTCCTGTGTTCTGTCTTTGTATTTTAACCCTTTATGTTCTCTCTTCTGTTTCCTTCAGATCCAAACTTTGTCCGGACATTTTTGACCACCTACAGATCATTCTGTAAACTCAGGAGCTGCTGGATCTGCTCATGGAGAGGTGAGCTCACCTGTCATCACAGGGACCAATCACAAGGTTTCACGTGTGCACATGCAAAACACATCTGACGCCTGACAGACCTCATCACAGATACAGATATTACTCTACTTACTTCTTCAGGTAACACCGTTACAGCTACAGGTGGTTTTATGTTTTACCCAGCATGCATTTTCACTCTGGTGTTGGGGAGGGTCACACTTCAAATATGAATGTATCAAAACATGAATGTAATTTGAAGTCAGGACCATGTTTGATTCTCTAACAGCAGCTCTGTAGCGCTGAGCTCAAGTGTTTGATGTCAGGTGTGTGACCTCAGGTGTTTGATGTCAGGTGTGTGATCTCAGGTGTGTGACTCCTCAGGTGTTTGATGTCAGTGTGTGTGACTTCAGGTGTGATGTATTTCAGGTTTGAGATCCCGGAGCCAAGGCCGAGAGGTGGATCAGATGGAGGGAGGAGAGCAGCTTCAGTGCTGAACTCAAAAGGTTCCGCAAAGAGTCTGGCCCAGCCTGTGCAGCTCAGGTAACACTGACTGATCCAGGATCTGTTAGTTTCTCTTCATTTACAGATAATCACCTGCTTGAACATTTAACACACACAGACATCAGACTCCTTCTGTCACATTAAAGAGTTATTCTCTCTAATTTAGTTCAAAATGTGTTACAGTTCTGTGCTGGTGAGCAGGTAACTGCCTGCCTGGCAGGTGAGACACACAGAGCTGCTGATTATTACACAGGTGTGTTTGGACTCGTGGAAAACAGGAGCAAAAACAAAAGAGTTTCAAGGAATTTAAGTGTAGTTGAGATTTGAGTCAGATTTATTTGACGTGATGTTTTTTCTTTCTTCAGTCTTTGTTTCGTTCTGTCCTGGAGAGAATTGTCATTTGGTTCTAGCTGCAGAGAAAACAGATTGTGAGAACGACAGAGAGAACAGTTGATGTGACGATGAAAGGCCACCGTGATCTCACAGTAATGTATATGATTATGTGACCGCGGTAACCTCCTCCTGCAGAGTGTTGAATGTGTGTCGGCACTGGGTGGAGCATCACTTCTACGACTTCCAGAGACGCCACCTGCTGAGAAGACTGGAGGAATTCATCGCTCTGTCAGAGGTACCTGTCTGTACCTGTCTCACTGACCTGTACCTGTCTGTACCTGTCTGTACCTGTCTCACTTACCTGTACCTGCCTGTACCTGTCTCACTGACCTGTACCTGTCTGTACCTGTCAAATACCTGTCTCACTTACATGTACCTGTCTGTATCTGTCTGTACCTGTCTCACTTTACCTGTACCTGTCTGTACCTGTCTGTACCTGTCTCACTTACCTGTACCTGTCTGTACCTGTTTGTACCTGTCTCTTACCTGTACTCTGTCTGTACCTGTCTCACTTACATGTACCTGTCTGTACCTGTCTCACTCACATGTACCTGTCTGCATCTGTCTGTACCTGTCTCACTTACCTGTACCTGTCTGTATCTGTCTGTACCTGTCTCACTTACATGTACCTGTCTGTACCTGTCTGTACCTGTCTCATGTGCCTGTACCTGTCTGTGACTTTACCTGTCTGTACCTGTTTCACTCTACCTCTACTTGGCTTGTGTATGTCTTACATACATAAAGATGCAGATTGGTTAATGTCACATGTTAAATGATGATGTCACGTGTTGCAGTGTAAGGCAGCGCGAGGAAGTGGGTGAGTCTATCACTAAGATCATCCAGAGGAAGAAGCAGTGCAGGTGAGCATTCCCAGTCACAGCATCACCTTCCAGAACTCTCCTCCTCCAATTGAGTGGCACATCTGTAAACCAGGAAACACGACACCTTCGACCTGATGACGCTGCACCCCATTGAGATTGGCCAGCTCACCCTGCTCGAGTCTGACTTCTACAGGTGACACACAGGAGCTCACACACCTGTTCACACCTGTTAATACCTGTCTCACACCTGCTACTCACGTGTCTCACATTTGTTTACACCAGTTAAGACACCTGTCTCACACCTGTTAATACCTGTCTCACACTCTGTTACACACACCTCTCTCATCTCTTATATACCAATTAACACACCTTTACATGCTCGTAAATACTTAACACCTGTTCAAACCTGTCACATGCATGTGTCTCAACCCTGTATGTGTTCTCACCCGTGTGTGTCTCACCTGTGTGTGTCTCACCTCTGTGTCTCACCTGTGTGTCTCACCCTGTATGTGTCTCACCCGCAGGTGTCACCTGTGTGTGTCTCATCTGTCTGTGTCTCCACCTGTGTGTGTCTCACCCGTGTGTGTCCCACCGTGTGTGTCTCACCCATGTGTGTCTCATCTGTCTGTGTCTCACCTGTGTGTGTCTCACCCTGTCTGTGTCTCACCCGTGTGTGTCACCTGTGTGTGTCTCACCCCTGTCTGTGTGTCCCTGTGTGTGTCTCACCCCTGTCTGTGTCTCACCCGTGTGTCTCATCTGTCTGTGTCTCACCCTGTGTGTGTCTCACCTGTGTGTGTCTCACCTGTGTGTGTCTCACCCCTGTGTGTGTCTCACCTGTGTGTGTCTCACCTGTGTGTCTCACACCTGTCTGTGTCTCACTGCCGTGTGTCTCACCCGCGTGTGTCTCATCTGTCTGTGTCTCACCCTGTCTGTGTCTCACCCGTGTCTCACCTGTGTGTGTCTCACCCCTGTCTGTGTCTCACCCGTGTGTCACCTGTGTGTGTCTCACCTGTGTGTGTGTCTCACCCGTGTGTGTCACCTGTGTGTGTCTCATCTGTCTGTGTCTCACCCTGTGTGTGTCTCACCCGTGTGTCTCACCCGTGTGTGTCTCATCTGTCTGTGTCTCACCCTGTGTGTGTCTCACCTGTGTGTGTCTCACCTGTGTGTGTCTCACCCTGTCTGTGTCTCACCCGTGTGTGTCACCTGTGTGTGTCTCACCCTGTCTGTGTCTCACCTGTGTGTGTCTCACTCCTGTCTGTGTCTCACCCGTGTCTCACCTGTGTGTGTCCCCACCCCTGTCTGTGTCTCACCTGTGTGTGTCACCTGTGTGTGTCTCACCCTGTCTGTGTCTCACCTGTGTGTGTCTCACCCCTGTCTGTGTCTCACCTGTGTGTGTCTCACCTGCGGTGTGTCTCATCTGTCTGTGTCTCACCCCTGTGTGTGTCTCACCTGTGTGTGTCCCACCCCTGTCTGTGTCTCACCCGTGTGTGTCACCTGTGTGTGTCTCACCTGTGTGTCACCTGTGTGTGTCTCACCTGTGTGTGTCACCTGTGTGTCTCACCTGTGTGTGTTCTCAATTCTGTCCGTGTTCTCACCTGTGTGTGTCTCACCGGTGTGTGTCTCATCTGTCTGTGTCTCACCCTGTGTGTGTGTCTCACCTGTGTGTTCACCCTGTCTGTGTCTCCCACCTGTGTGTCACCTGTGTGTCTCACCCGTGGTGTGTCACCTGTGTGTGTCTCCACCCGTGTGTCTCAACCGTGTGTCTCATCTGTCTGTGTCTCACCCTGTGTGTGTCTCACCCGTGTCTCACCTGTGTGTGTCTCACCCCGTCTGTGTCTCACCCCGTGTGTCACCTGTGTGTGTCTCAACTGTGTGTGTCTCAATCCCTGTGTTTGTCTCACCTGTGTGTGTCTCCACCTGTGTGTGTCACCTGTGTGTGTCTCAATCTGCGTGTGTCTCACCCCCTGTCTGTGTCTCACCCGTGTGTCACCTGTGTGTGTCTCCACCTGTGTGTCACCTGTGTGTGTCTCACCTGTGTGTGTCTCACCCCTGTCTGTGTCTCACCCGCGGTGTGTCACCTGTGTGTGTCTCATCTGTCTGTGTCTCACCTGTGTGTGTCTCACCTGTGTGTGTCACCTGTGTGTGTCACCTGTGTGTCTCTCACCTGTGTGTGTCTCACCCTGTGTTTGTCTCACCTGTGTGTGTCTCACCTGTAGGCGGTGCAGCCTTCTGAGCTCGTCGGCAGCGTGGACCAAAGAGGACAAAGAGATTCATCGCCCAACCTGCTGAGGATGATCAGACACACCACCAACTCTACCCTGTGGTTTGAAAAGTGAGTGACATCACTCTGACATCACTTGGTTGTGTGTGTTTCTGTATTTAACTATAAATATAAATTAGTTTAAAGTGTCCTTGAAGTCACACTCAACTCTGTTAGTTTGTGTTTTTTGCATTGTGAACAAAAAGAACTGTTTCCCATAAATGTACATTCAGGAGTCGTCACTCTGTTGAAGGAACAGTCTTCAGTGAGGTCATCAGTAACTTCCTGTCTGAAGTTTTCTGATGTGAACCTGCAGGTTCGACATGTTTGATATAAATTTTAAAGTTTCTGTTTACTGTCTCTGAAGTATCCATGGTAACAGAGCGACGGATTGTTTGTTTAAAAATGTCCACCTGTTAAATTTCAGGTGTACAAACTGGTCAGGTGGAGAATCTGTGTAAAGTGTAAAGAAATGCACTTTAATATAAACTATATTTCAACTGTTAACATCATTTACCAACATGTGTAAAGCTTCTAAAACACTTCATAATTATAATCTGTTATATTTATTTGTCTTTACGCCTGTCCTGCAGCAGGTTTTACTGACTAATAATAGTTTAGTTGAGATAATTTACTTTTCTTTAGATAAATTTTAATCTTTGAGTTTTAGAAACCTCTAAATAAAAACATTTTAAAGATTGTTAAGTACACTCATAAAAGTGAAAGTGATTAATGGTTAATATTTTATTGTCAAGGATTTCTAAAATTTAAAGATTCAAGTTTATCTGAAGAATAAAAGTAAATTATCTCAACTAAAGATTACAGGTCGAGTGTTTGTGTCAGCTGGAACATGGAGAGGCTTTGGCTTCTATTTGTTCATGTGTTTAATACATTTTCAATAAATGCAATGTTATGTGAGTGAAAATGAACAAAGTTCAAATACACTGACTCATTGTTGCGCGATTCCAGCCTGAATATTTACATTATTAACTACGTAGCACCTGTGTACATGTTCCTAACAGGTGGAACTCTGTCACAGATCAGAACCTCCGCTTTGGTGATGCAGAGTCATTTTTTCTTGTTTGTATCAGGTCATATTAACACTTTAAATTTACACAGTGTATCATCCACACACTACCAGAACCATGAAGCAAATACAGACACTGAATGATATTTACTATTTAAAGTCTGTTCTCCATGACTGACATATACTCATGATCGCTTCACTTTGTGCAGAAGAATCATGTGACAGCAAACACCCCTTTTTATGCGCCTGAAGGAGAAAGTGTAGATGAACAAAAACAGTTAACACCATCATGACACGTTATTATCTCTGATCAGGTTCTTACATTTTGTCGAGCAGCTCTTGCAAAGAATGTCTGACTGTCGAGTGTCTTTCGTCGCTCTGCTCTCTGGTCTTCGCCCAGGTGTTTATCCAGATGATGTTTATCCAGATGTTGGCTATAGATCCTTGAAGCTGCTCACAGAACAGCTGTTCTGATATAAACACATGAATAAAAACTGTTATGTTGAAGTTCAATAACAGACTCTCATGAATCGACAGTCTGAGGGAAGACAGCGTGTTCAGTGTGTGTGTTTACCTGTGTGTGTCTGCAGGTGTATCGTAGAAACGGAGAACCTTGAAGAACGTGTTGTGGTGGTGTCAAGGATCATTGAGATCCTGCAGGTTTTTCAGGAGCTCAACAACTTTAACGGCGCCCTGAGGTCACAGTGCCATGAACTCATCTCTCCTCTGCCTACAGACTGGACCACCTTCGAGGTAATGACAGTTATGACACAACACAAGATACTTTTTACATATGTATTGAAGAACGTGATCAATAGCTTCAAATAGCTCCAAATCAATCACTTCAGAAGTCAGAGGGTCGGTGAAGTTACTGGTCCTGACTATAGAAGCTGGAGCCGGGCTGTCAGACTGACAGACGGTCAGACTGACAGACTGTCACAGACTGACAGATTGTCACACAGACGGTCAGACTGACAGACTGTCACACAGACGGTCAGACTGACAGACTGTCACAGACTGACAGACTGTCACACAGACGGTCAGACAGACAGACTGTCAGACAGACGGTCAGACTGACAGACTGTCACACAGATCGCATACTGACAGACTGTCACACAGACGGTCATACTGACAGATTGTCACACAGATGTGAGACTGACAGACTGTCACACAGACGGTCATACTGACAGATTGTCACAGATGGACAGACTGTCACACAGATGTCAGACTGACAGACTGTCACATGATGTCAGATTGACAGATTGTCACAGATTGACAGACTGTCACACAGATGGTCAGACTGACAGACTGTCACACAGACGTCCAGACTGACAGATTGCGCACAGACAGACTGTCACACACAGACGGTCAGATTGACAGATTGTCACAGACTGACAGACTGTCACACAGATGGTCAGACTGACAGACTGTCACAGACTGACAGACTGTTCACAGACGGGTCAGACGGCAGACTGTCACAGACTGACAGACTGTCACACAGACGGTCAGACAGACAGACTGTCAGACAGACGGTTGTGACGACAGACTGTCACAGACTGACAGACTGTCACACAGACCGTCAGACTGACAGACTGTCACACGACCGGCAGACTGACAGACTGTCACACAGACCGCAGACTGACGGACGGTCACACAGACCGTCAGACTGACAGACGGGTCACAGACGGGTGTGACTGATAGACTGTCACACAGATCCAGAAGACGGTCACAGACTGACAGACTGTCACACAGACGGTCATACTGACAGACTGTCACAGACTGACAGACTGTCGCACAGACGGTCAGATAGACAGATTAAGTTTGTCACAGAGTCAGATTTGACAGACTGTCACACAGACGGTCAGACAGACAGACTGTCACACAGGACGGTCAGACTGACAGACTGTCACACAGACGGTCAGACTGACAGACTGTCACACAGACGGTCAGACTGACAGACCGCCAGACAGACGGGTCAGACTGACAGACCACACAGACGGTCAGACTGACAGACCGTCACACAGACGGTCAGACTGACAGACCGTCAGACAGGACGGTCAGACTGACAGACCGCACACAGACGGTCAGACTGACAGACCGCCAGACAGACGGGTCAGACTGACAGACCGCCAGACAGACCGCCAGATCGCCAGACCGTCAGACAGACGGTCAGACTGATTGACAGCCAGACAGACGACCGTCAGACAGACTGACAGATCCGTCAGACAGACTGACAGACCGCCAGACAGCGTGGTGCTGTGACACAAGTCAACTGAAACATGTTACTGAGTAACATCACAACAGTCTTTGACCTGATGTTGAACCATGACAATCACCAAAACTGTCCAATCAAGGATTTACCTGTCAGTCTGTAAAACTGCGTGTTTCACCTTGGTTTGTATATTTAAAAAGTAAATGTGAACACAAACCAGACCAGGACTAAAACACAACAATGTTTCTTTTTTTTCTTTTGTCCGGACCAAATAAACCAAACTACAGGTGTGAAAACAACCTCAGTTTGTCTCAGATTCACTGAGACAAACTCAACAAACGATTTTCTTTGCTCATTCATCTTAAATCCTCTTGTTCTTGTTTATTTTGAGCTGATAAGTGAACTCAGTATTCTGTCATAATGTTTTCTGCTCTTTATTTATTTCACTTCCTGTTGTTTGTATTCAGGTGATACCTGTGCCAGGTGCTTTGGGATGATGGATGCTAATATGTAATAATTATAGAACTTATCATTTCTGTTATTTGTGTATTTATTCACGTGTTGTTTGTTAAACGCTTGTTAATGACCATGTTTTGTGCCTGAGGACGTGATTGAAAACATGATGGTGCATCTCAGAGTTTATCCTCTTAAAATTTGTTTTTGTTTCCAGCAAATCCCGAGTCGCCAGAGGAAGATCCTGGAGGAGGCTCACGCAGCTGAGTGAAGATCACTACAAGAAGTATTTAGCTAAACTTGCTCCATCAACCCCCTGTGTCCCCTTCTTTGGTACGCTCCGTCACACACACACACACACACACACACACTTCACACACACTGTCTATTTAGTCAGACAGGAAGGGTCAGAGATTATATACAGAGTGTGTGTGTTCTCTCTCTCTCTGTGTGTGTGTGTGTGTGTGTGTGTGTCAGAATCTACCTGACCAACATCCTGAAGACGGAGGAGGGAAACCCACTTCTTTGCGACACGGCAAAGATCTGATCAACTTCAGCAAAAGGAGGAAAGTGGCTGAAATCACCGAGAGATCCAACAGTACCAGAACCAACTGTACTGTCTGAGAGTGGAGAACGACATCAGGGTCAGTGTGATGTCACAGCTGTGATGTCAAAGCCAGTAGTTTCTCTAAAAATCAATTCATTGATCCTGTCACAAGCTTGTCAATTGAAAAATAGGTACAAACACATTTTTTCATACATAAAACAAAAACAAACATAATTTTTCCACCAGTCCAGAGAATCCAAATTAACACCTAACTTATCATTTTGTGTAAAACTTTAATTAACTTTTAATTTGTACATTGACATTTGACATGTTGTTCTTGACAACTAATCAATTGATCAAGAAAATGATGAGTCCTCACACTGGCTGTGATGTCAGAGGTGTGATATGTTCTCCATAATTCTGAGCAGAAGTTCTTCAAAACCTGAACCCGATGGAGGACATGTCAGAGAAGGACTCACGATCATCTATTCAACAAATCTCTGAGATCGAACTCGAACGCCCGCCGTCACTCCTCGGACGTAAGTGTCACCATGGCAACACAAACACCTGAGTGTGCTGTAGTTTTTCAATCCCGACATTAACCAGTTAACTGCCACAGGAATCTGAAACATGAGGAGTTCAAGGTGATCAATATATCATATTCAAGTATGTGTGTGTGTGTATTTGTGTAAACTTTTCTTCTTCTTCGAGGTTGGCATTACAACTTCCAGGTCAAACAAATCAGAAAAATTAATTAAAATCAAATTTAGCCTTTTTTCCATTCCCTATTTTGATCTGAGCGTAGAATTCAAAGCACGGTAAGCAAACTTTTGTTGAGGACTCAGATTTTAATTAAATTCTTCACATATTCAGATACTTCAGATTTTTCACTGTATATTATCTTTTATATAAACAGCATGTAAATGTCAAATATCAAAGACCATCAGTGGAGCCCTGAGGAACTCCTGCTGCTCTGTGTCGCTGTGTCTCTAAACTCCTGTTAACTCCGCCTCCTGCATCCAGGTGAAGAAGTACACCTGTCCTCTGAAGTTCCAGGATCCGTCCGACCTCAGCGGAGGCCCGGCACTATGCGACACCCAACGCCACTGCAGGAACGAGCCCAGGAAGATCAGCTACAGCCGCATCCCTGACAGCGAAGCAGAGGGTGGTGCCGGTCTCCGCCCCAACTCCCCGCACCCCTGACTCCACCCCCGCCTCTGCCGCTCCAGCTCCACAGACGAGGCAGTGTGTTCGACTCACCGCGGGTCCCAGCAGCCCCTTCCACTCCAGTAAGTCCCGCCCACTGACATTACCTCCCCACCCACTGAGGGACTGTCACAGGTGTGACAGTAACTCCCCGCCACTGAGGCACCCTCCTGCCAATCACAGGTGTGTGTTGGTATCAATAATCTGTGAAAATAAAAAGTTTTAATGAAACAAAGATAAAGTCACAGTTGAGATTTAAATGTCAAATTCTTTGCACAGGTGATCAAACAACTGATCAATTAATCAAAGTCAAAGTCAAAGTCAGCTTTATTTGTCAATTCTTCATGTGCTTGACATACAAGGAACCGAAATTACGCTTCTCACTGTCCCAAGCGTGGACAAGGACAACAGTAAAAGTGCAGATGCACAACAAAAACAACAAGACAAGTCCTAAACACTGGGGTAGTATTAAATAAAATAAACTAAACGGTTTGTAAGTCGCTTAGGCTTATCCCATAGCTAGTGCTACTAACATAACAAGATGTATCCAGACAAGACAAGACTTAAGTACAGTAACAGTGCAGTAAGGTGTTTCACAGTGCATTGAGAAGTACTGCATTGTGAGGTAGCTCCTCAGGTTGTAGTAGTGGATATAATGGTTTTAGTGCAAAGACAGTCCATGGCAAATGTGCAGCAGTAGTAATAATGGTAATGGATGGTAAAGAATAGCAGCAGTTGTGTGCAAATTGCATGTGCAAAGAAGTGCAAAGTCTTTACACATTCAGGCTCAGTTCCAGTCCAGAGGGGGAGTTCAGTGTGTTCACTTAGACTCCTGACAGTCTGGTGGTCCTGCTGGCTGAGGCTGAGAGTGGGGAGGGAGAGAGTTCAGCAGTCTCACGGCCTGGTGGATGAAGCTGTTGGTGAGTCTGTTGCTGGAACGAGGCTCCTGTACTCTTTCCAGAGGGCAGGAGGCTGAACAGATTGTGTGCAGGGTGGCTTGCATCGTTGATTATTGTGATAGCTGGCGGGTGAGGCGGGTGGGTGTATATGTCTTGCAGGGGAGGGAGTGATACACCACCATCCTCTCTGCTGCTCACGATGCGTTGTAGAGCTTTCCTGTTGTAGTCAGTGCAGCTCCGCCCCACACAGTGATGCAGCTGGAAAGGATGCTCGATGGTTCCTCTGTAGAATGTGGTCATGATGGGTGGTGGAGCACTTGCTCTCTTGAGTTTGCAGGAAGTAGAGGCGTTGCTGTGCTTTTGGCCAGTGATGCAGTGTTGGTGGTCCAGGAGAGGTCTCACTGATGTGCACCCCAAGGAACTTGGTGCTGCTCACCCTCTCCACTGCAGCGCCTCGATGGTCAGTGGGGGTGATGTGTGGCCTCTCTGGAAGTTGACAACAATCTCTTTGGTCTTGCTGACGCTCAGCAGGAGGTTGTTGTCTTTGCACCACTTGGTCAGGAGCTCGACCTCTTCCTGTAGTGGGTCTCATCGCCTTGGTGATGCGCCCAGGGTGGTGTCAGTCCGCAAACTTCACCAGGTGGTTGGAGCTGTAGGTTGGTGTGCAGTCATGCGTCAGCAGGGTGAATAACAGGGACTGAGCACACAGCCTTGTGGGGCCCCTGTGCTCAGGGTGATGCTGTTGGAGACGTTGTTGCCAACACGCACCACTTGAGGCCCTGGCTGAGGAAGTCCAGCAGCCAGTTACAGAGGAGGTGCTGAGGCCCAGTTTGTTGAGTTTGTAGATGAGTTGTTGTGGTATTATGGTGTTGAATGCTGAACTAAAGTCTATGAACAGCATTCTCACATATGAGTCTTTCTTGTCCAGGTGGGTGAGGGCTGGATGGAGAGCAGAGCAGATTGCATCCTCTGTGGATCGTTTTGCCCTGTATGCGAACTGATATGGGTCCAGGGTGGGGGCAGGGTGGATTTGATGTGTCATGACTAGTCGTCAAGCACTTCATGACGATGGAAGTCAGTGCCACAGGACGGTAGTCATTGAAGCAGGATGGGGATGATTTCTTCTGCACAGGTATGATGGTGGCAGCCTTGAAGCCTGATGGGACAATGGCTTGCTTCAGGAGGTGTTGAAGATGTTTGTGAAGACATCCTTCAGTTCCCTTCCATGCAGTCTTTCAGCACTCTACCAGGGATGTCGCCTGACCTGCTGCTTCCGGTGTTGATGGCAGAGAGTGTCCTCTTCACGCTGGCAGTCAGGCACAGGGGCTGGTCAAGTGGAGGTGGTGATGTTTTCTGTGGCAGCATTGTTCTGTGCTTCAAGCTGCAAAGAAGCTGTTCAGGTTGTTGAGCAGAGTGGCGCTACTCACAGCTCTCACGGGCCTGCTTGTAGTCTGTGATAGCTTGAATGCCCTGCCATAGGCTCTGTGCATCCTTGCTATCCTTGAAGTGGGAGGTTATCTTGTGTGTGTGGTCTTGTTTTGCTTTCCTGATGCCACGGGACAGGTTGGCTCTAGCTGTTCTCAGGCCTGATTCGCCCCCAGCTCTGAAGGCCTTGTCTCTGGCCTTCAGCAGCCTGTGGACGCCCCTGTCAGCCATGGCTTTCTTGTTAGCTCTGAGTCGTGATGGTCTTCATAATCACGCTATCGATGCATTTGGTGATATAGGAGGTCACTGTGTCTGTGTATTCCTCAATGTCTGTGATATAGTTGTATGTGGCTGCTTCTCTGAACATTTCCCAGTCGGCCGACTAAACAGTCCTGAGAGCAGAGGTGGCCTCCTGTGGCCACATCCTTACCTTTGAGAGCTGGTTTGATGACTTTCACTTTCTGTCTGTATGCTGGCATTAGCATAACAGTGAGGTGATCCGAGGCGCTGATGTGGGGAGGGGGTGGCTTGTATGCTCCTTTGTGTTGCGGTAGACTAGGTCCAATATGTTGTCACCTCAGGGAAAATTTACATGCTGGTGAAACTTTGGGAGAACAGTTTTGAGTTCAGCATGATTGAAATCGCGGCGAGGATGATGAAACCGCCTGGGTGTGCGGTTTGTTGTTCACTGATAGCCTGGTACAGTTCATTCAGCGCCGCATTTCTAT
The DNA here is from genome assembly GCA_020091685.1 of Lutjanus erythropterus. Classification (NCBI taxonomy): domain Eukaryota; kingdom Metazoa; phylum Chordata; class Actinopteri; order Lutjaniformes; family Lutjanidae; genus Lutjanus; species Lutjanus erythropterus. The sequence continues at coordinate 293,490 of CM034593.1, read as the reverse complement.
CGCCGTTGTTGTTAGCAGGGGAATATAAGTCGCGACCAGCAGGATCGAACTTATCTCCTGGGCAGGTAGAAAGGGCGACACTTCAAGATCATGAACTCTGCTAGTGGAGAGCAGTGTTTGCATACTATAGTAGCGCCTCGGCACCACGCATCGCGATGAAAACACAGACTCCGCCACGGTCTTTCCTCCTTCTACGAGCTCTGTCGGCTCTGTAGCAGCATGCTAACTGCTCCAGTTGTATAGCTGAGTCCGGATGTTGTCATTTAGCCATGTCTCCGTGAAAACTAGCACACAACAGTCACTCACTTACATTCGCTGATCTCAGAAGTCGGATGTCGCCCATTTTATTGTCCAGTGATCGACGCTGGCCAGAAGAATAGATGGAATGGCTGGGCGAGTTGGCTTAGCCTCTAGCCAGCTCGACACCTCCGCTTGCCTCGCTTCCTCGCCCTGCACACCGCCTAACGCTCCTTTCGGGAGGGGTAGCAGGTGAGTCCGTGAGGCGGCGGGCCAGTGTAGTATTCGAGCTCCTTAGCATCTGTATTTCCGGTACGAAACCGCAGATCTTGCTTCTCCGAATGTGTAGGAGAGCCTGTCGACTGTACCTATATTCCGACGTGAGACTGTCGAGACAAACTTGCCGACAAACACTTACTTGACGAACAAAACATCGCTTTTTCGGGAGAGCGTGAGGTCGCTAGGCCTACACGCTACGCCATCTTATTTATTTGTTAATCAAGAAATGATTAACAGATTAATTGATAACAAAAATAATCAGTAGCTGCAGCCTTAGTTTCCAGACACTCAACAGCTCACACTAACCTGCACTAACGTCCATCTTTCTGCATGTCGCCCAGCTGCACAACATCTGACCTGCCCATTCAGCTGATCAGAAATCAAGCAGCTGATCAGGAATCACTCAACAGATCAGGAGTCAATCATCTGATCAGAAATCAATTAGCCAATTAGTCATTATCTTCCTAGTAGCACTTTCTTAAATAACAACAAGTCAAAATCAGTGAAAATATGATTTATCATCTGTGAGAGATGTGATAAATATATTGTGATTAGAAGAAAACATGATCTCACACACACACACACACACACACACACACACACACACACACATGATCAATAAAACATTTTTAAGAACATGAATTTTCTTCAGTTCAGTACAGAGCAGGACTTACAGACTGTAGACGGGTCTGTTCTCACTGACTGACTCGTGATCTCGATGTTCAGCGAGACGATTCGTTCGACACGATTCAGTTCTGTCACGATACGATGTGTCAGTCTTGATCCAGTTAATGCTTCATCTGTAGAGTGATGTCAGTGTCAAAAATAAATCCTGACATTTTATTAAATATAGTAACAGAGACAGAGAGAAGGAGACGTTACAGTCATGTGTATATCTTATTATGAGTCTCATGTGTAAATGAGATAAATGAGAAACAGTTTAACCCTCTGGCTCTAACCTGGCCATTTGTGGCTACTTCACTTTATTTTTTTTTACCATTTTAGCTGTGTTAATGCAAATGGAATGAAATTTCCCAAGGTTCTGGGTTTTGTCTGATGTTTTAATTTTCAACTTCAGCTCTTTAAATATATCAATAATACACTATATACATCCAGTTGTACCACTTGGCTCTATTGTGGCTACTTTTGGCCAATTGAAACCCATGAAAACTACATTTATTGATTCCTTGTTATTTATAGTATTAAATCATACAATTTAGGTAAAATGGCTTTCATTCTAACCTCAACACTTGATAATTATAGTTTTTAATGTTTTCTACCAGATTATGTCATTTGTCCATTTTTAGCCAAGGGAGCAATTTCATGTAATATTCTTAGTTTTCATAGAAGTGTATGATGGCTTACTGCACTACAATGGAGCAAATGAATGATACAGTTTTGACACAGGTGTGATCTTAAGGATGTCAGATAATAATTTGTGTTTGTGCATTAAAAAAATGTGCCTATGTGTGAAATTGCAGCACAAATATAGATAGAGTGATAGATAAATATAGATAGAGCACAATAGTGAAATCTTACATCTACAAATCTACATCTAAAATCATCCATTTTAACTTCAAGTTTTGGTTCACAGAAGCTAGACACCTTTTCACATCCATGAAGGAGTGTGTATATCATATTAAAGTGTGGACCTGTGTTGTTTTTACAAGCCAGGAGGGGACTTCAGTCAATCTATAAAATCTATCATTTTTGTTTTGGAGTCAAACTTCAAAACAAGATTCTATACATGAAACCTCTTTATAGGTCTGCATCCTGATATGTCAATTCTGAGAGAAGGTTAATGTCACCTCCATCAAGACGCTGAATATTTCAATATCCATTTCCATAACACAAGCACAACACAAGTTATACATACAGTCCTGAATTAAGAAATCTAACTTTGTTTTTCTTCTGACAAGCAGCAACAATATTTTCCCATCCCTGTTATTAGATACATTGTAAGATAAAACAACACTTCAGCAGTACTTGTTGTAAGTCAGTGTCATTTCTATCATAAAAATAATTAATCATAATACTTATCAAAGTAAGTGACCCAAGTTCTTCAGGTTGATATTTGCTATGATGTTTGTGGTCTACTAGAACTTGCATGATCATGCAGACTTGGGTAAAATTTCCTGCAAATCTTAGATCTAAAATTATTCATTTTAACTTTTTTGTTCACAGAAACTAGACACTTTATTCACATCCATGAAGGAGTATGTATATTGTCAGACATATCCAAGCATGGACCTGCATCGCTTTGTACAAGCAAAACAAGATTCCATGCATGAAGCTCTTCAAGGTCCTGTTAACTTCATCAAGACACAGGATATTTCAGTGCCCATTTAGATAACACAAACACAACACAAAAATAATCCTTTAACGGCTCTGTGACAAAATATTTATTCCTCTCTATGGAGACAGAGAGGTTCTTAAATACTGTAAAGGTAGCCCTTTATTTTAGTACAGTGTTGAGTTTGAAACTTAGAAATCAGCTAAAGTTTAATGTTTACATTTTGTTACAAAAATATCCACCAAAGCTTATTCTCTCTCTATGTGTATATATATATATATTTTTACAAAAACATGTAACAAAACATTTGTCAAGACACTGGTTTCTTCACCAAGTTGCCTATTTAATAGCCCATTTACAGACTGATAGACTTTCTGAGGCTGCAAGCATTCACACTATAGGAGTGTTATCAACGATGTTAAAATCTGTATGTAATGTACCATGTCATTACTCAAATCAAATTTAAAATTTGGTTAAAATTTGAATTTGAATGAAATTTTGCATTTCATGGTGAGGGCTGATTCTAATTTTAAAAATTAACTTTTGAAAGTAGAAAATAATCTTAATATGTGGTATTTTTATATCATTTTGTAAAACAAACAGGCCACTAAAACACCAGTTGGGAATTTACGACTTTTTCACTGTTCAAAAGAAGTAATAATGCAAAATATATATATTTGTTACTGTCACTGGTACTAACCTGCAATGATGATTAAAAAAATTAGGTTGCATCTATTATATGGTAAAAAATGACAAACATTCTACAACAACTGTCTCTTTTTTCCTGAAAAGGTATTGGTAATATGTAATCTAACTGGTATTTAAAGGGTTCAAATTCTGGAATTTATATTTTGGATTTCATGATCGGACTGATGCCAAATTCAAAAAATTTAAGCAGTGAAAGTAGCAGATATTTCAGTATATAGTGTCTGTAAAGGAGGTGGCCATTTTTGGCCATGAACAAGCTAAGTGGGAGTTTTATGTTTTTCTGCCACTGTACAAAAAGTAATAATGCATAAAAATCATCGATATGCTAATTATTGACATACATTTAGCTATTTAGCTGTGTTAAAAATAAATCAGGTAGCATGTATTATTTGGTAAAAAATGGTGATTTTATGTTTTCTCCCTTTATGAATCATTAGCATTATGTGATCTAACAGGCATTTAAAGGTTAAAATTCTGAATTTGAATGAAATTTTGGTTTTCATGAAAAGGACTGATGCAAATGAAAAATCAAGTTGTTGAAGTTGAAAATATCTTTTAATATATATTAATTTATAGCATTTTTGGAATGTAAAGAGGAGGTGGCCATTTTGGCCACAAACAAGCTAAGAGGAGTTTTTATGTTTTTCTGCCACTTCACAAAAAGTAATAATGCATAAATCATTGATACTGCTAATTATTGACATACATTAAGCTGCAATGATGGTTAAAATATAAATCAGGTAGCGTGTATTATTTGGTAAAAAATTGTGATTTTATGTTGTTCTCCTTTATGAATCATTAGCATTATGTGATCTAACAGGCATTTAAAGGGTTAAAATTCTGAATTTGAATGAAATTTTGGTTTTCATGAAAAGGACTGATGCAAATGAAAAACAAGTTGTTGAAGTTGAAAAATCTTTTAATATATATTAATTTTATAGCATTTTGGAATAAACAGATGGTGGCCATTTTGGCCACAAACGAAGCTAAGAGGAGTTTTATCTAATTTGCTTTCTGCACAAAAATAACAATGCATAATAATAAGTGCTGTTAGAATCAGTTACATATCTCAGACTGTACTTTTTAACAATACAAGAAAAACAGTGGCACTGAGAGTATAGACAATGGTCATTTTGACGTTGTTTTTCAATAAGTGCATTGTGCAAACAAAGTGGCATTTGAAGGGTTAAAATAAAAAAGGAATTGATATTTTATATGTATGACAAGAACACATGTTAGTTAAAAACTTTATGCAGTAAAAGTAACAAAACATTAAAAATGTAAAATTACAGACTCAGACTGTTGGTGGCTACTTTTGGCCACGAACAAGCTGAAAGGGTAGTGATTTTAAACAAGGCATGAGGTTAAAATGTGAGTATTTGTGCAGTAAGATGATGAGCTGCTGTGTTTCATATTCAGAGTTCTGTGGTTCAGATCAGTGTGGAGGAACAGTGAAGTGTTTCCTGCTCTCACAGTCACATGACGTCTCTGTGCTCAGACTGTGAATCTCTGTCCTCTGCTGTCAGACGTTTTACATCAATGATCTGCAGCAGAGTTTCTCATCTTTATTATTAAACACAAACTTATTCTTACTTTGAGCGTTATGAAAGTTTGGTGGTGCGACGCGGTATGATGTCACTTCTGTCGCTGTTTTCAGCTCCGTCTGTTTTAAGTAAATGAAGAGGAGACACAGGAGAGGGAGGAGGAGGAGCGCTTTGTTTTTGTGGCAGAAGGCGCTCCAATGAGAGCGGTGCAGGCAGAGACAGGAGGAGAGAGAAGACGGAGGAAAGTTACAGTAAATTTACTGATACAGGCTGCCTGAACCGATGCACTAATCTTACACATAAAGTCCGATGCATTGATGCATGAGTGAATCGTTACACTCTACTGAAGAACATTAGCTTAGCATAAAGACTTGCAGAACATTAGCTTAGCATAAAGACTGCAGAACATTAGCTAGCATAAAGACTAGAGACCATTATCTTGGCATAAAGACTGAGAACATTAGCTTAACATAAAGAGTGGAGAACATTAGCTAGCATAAAGAGTGGAGAACATTAGCTTAGCATAACAAGACTGCAGAAACATTAGCTTAGCATAAAGACTAGAGACATTATCTTGGCATAAAGACTGAGAATATTAGCTTAGCATAAAGAGGAGAACATTAGCTTAGCATAAAGACTGCAGAACATTAGCTTAGCATAAAGACTAGAGACATTATCTTGGCATAAAGACTGGAGAACATTAGCTTAGCAAAGAGTGGAGAACATTACCTTAGCATAAAGACTGTAGAACATTAGCTTAGCATAAAGACTAGAGACCATTATCTTAGCATAAAAACTGAGAACATTAACTTAGCAGAAAGACTGCAGAACATTAGCTTAGCATAAAGACTGGAGAACATTAGCTTAGCATAAAGACTAGAGACATTATCTTGGCATAAAGACTGGAGAACATTAGCTTAGCATAAAGAGTGGAGAACATTACCTTAGCATAAAGACTGTAGAACATTAGCTTAGCATAAAGACTAGAGACCATTATCTTAGCATAAAGAGTGGAGAACATTAGCTTAGCATAAAGACTGTAGAACATTAGCTTAGCATAAAGACTAGAGAACATTATCTTAGCATAAAACTGGAGAACATGAGCTTACTCTCCCCGGTTCCCCTTCTCCTCTTTCGTCTCTCTTCCTCTTCTTCTCCTCCTCCTCTTTGTCTGTCCTTCCTCCTCCTCTCTTCCTCTTCTCTTCATCTCTCCTCCTCCTCCTCTTCTTCCTCTTCCTCCCCTGCTCCTCCTCCTCACAGTGTTTTCTCCTCCACCCTGCAGCCTGCGACAGTATCTTCTCTGTGGTCTCTTTGCCTCACGGTCCACGCGTAGTATCGATCCTCCTGACTCTCTGTACATCACTGACATCATCACTGACATCATCATGTGATTTGTCTGTGTCTCACTTTCACATGGATATTGAACACCTGATCACTATGTCACACCATCAGACTCACCTGTCTGTCTCCATGGAAACCATCAGCTGATAGCTCACCGCGTGTTTTGTGATGCTGTTCGCATGGAACTAGCCAATCAGCTGCAGGCAGCACCGACCTGTTCTGTCACCAGTGTCCAGTTTATTAGGGACACCTGTCAAGTGTCTGTCTGTTTGTGTCTGACTCTGTGTCCTCTCTGGTCTCAGGTCGCCTCCGCTCTCAATGATCAGTTTCAGTCGAGGTTCTGAGGATGTTCCAGTTCCTCCTCCTGTTCCTCCCCGCAGGCGCCCAGAGTCGGCTCTGCTGAATCGCTTCTCGAGGTAACAAACTCACCGAGTGATGACTGATAAACAACCGACCACTGACAACCAACTGGCCAACCAAATGGCCAAAACCAACCAAGTAAACGACCGACCGACCAAACAACAGACCAACCCTGACCTTCATCAACATTTTAACAGTGCGTGGACTTGATAAACAACTGACAGACTGACCACCAAACAGCTGACCTTCATGCACATGTTCACTGTGTGTTGATTTCAACAACTGACCAAACAACCAACCACCAAGCAACTGACTGACCCTAACCTCATCAACATCTTAACTGTGTGTTGACTCTGTAAACAACCAAACAACTAACTGAGCGAGCAACCGACTGACTCACATCAACATTTTCACTGTGTGTTGACTCTAACAACTGACCAAACATCTGACTGACTGACTGACTAAATGACCGACTGAATGACCAACCAACCGACCAACTGATTAAACCAGGGGTGGAGAACCTTTTTCATATCAAGGGCCATTTCAATGTTTATAAAGTCCTCTGAGGGTCATACTATTATGAACACATAAAAGACAAAAACAGTCTATAATCACTGTGTTACTAAGCCTCATGATTGCTGCATTTCTACACATGTCAGACTCACCTAATGCGATGGTTGGAACTGTTTCTCTTTATGCAGGCATCTGATGTCAGCTGGCAGTGATGATAATGATGCTACTCAAAGCTGGTTTGGGTCAGTCAGTCTTGAGTGGAAGTAGTCTTTGCAACTGTTCAGTTGTTGTCCCAAACAGAGATGCAGACTTCAGGGCATGTCTCCTCAGGACTAACGATAGATTGTAAAAGTCCAGCAGAGAGAGGTTGTTGTACTTAACTTTGAGCTTGTTGTTGTTTTGCAACTCAGGTATTTCCATTTGGAGGTTCTCTGGCACATTAGATGGTTGCACATTAAACGCATATAGCAAACATGTCCAGTTCCTTTGTATATTTTTCACATCATGAAACTCTCTCATCAAATGTTGTTCAGCCTCTGCTTTCGATGAAGTTTATGGTGGACACACTAAGATTTCATCACATCAAGCTTTCAGGAATGTGCACAGACTGTCTTGATGTATGATACAGTGACATACAACTAATTCACTTGGATCCAGACTCAGACGGCTCATTTCTTTTTGACTAATGCAGTCAATCCTTTTGCGCCAACCATTGCCGCGCTCCATTAGTGGCGATGCCGCTCAACTTCTCAAATGGCAGTTCAGATTTGTTCATGGCCACAACAACTTTATTGAACAAATCCTCACCTTTAGTAGTGCCATGGATGACTTGCAAAGACAGCAAGTCCTCCTTTGTTTCAAACTCGGCCGTAATCCCACGCACAAAAAGGCGAGCTGCTGTTTGTGATGTCTGTTGTCTCATCACAGGCCAGAGAAAAATACTCAAAGTCTTGCAGTGTCCTCCAGTGTTTTTTCCGTATTTGTGCCATATCAGTAGGGGTGGGAATCTTTGGGCACCTGCCGATCTATTGACACGACACGATTCAGGGCTACGATTCGATTATAAACGATTATTGATGCATCTTTATGTATATTGATGCACTTTTTCACAAACACATTTCTTTTGTCTCACTGAATAAGCATTCATCACTTGCAATTTTTAAAAACAGCGCTTTGTAATAAGAATTAATTTCCATTATATTTTATTAAACTATTGAAATGTTTGCAAACTGGAAAGTTCCAACAGTAGCCACTAGTAGCCGCAGCAACAGCAGCCTGTCGCCTCTCGACTCCGCCGGTGGAATCGAGCTACGGCTTCTCGTGTTTGTTGTGTTGCCAAAGCATTTTATTTTAGCTCGACACAGCTTACATATAACGTATTTTGTCCAGTTCGCTCGCCGCACGCCGTCAAGCCGGCGTTTCCACACGGCTGCTTTTAAATTAGAAGGAGCTGTTCGACCTCATGGCAGGTGGCTGGCGGTCGCCATGTTTGTTTTCCACAGCGCGCGTCGCCCAGGTGCGTCCCAAAGTGTCCGGCGATGACGCATACCGCGCTCTTAGTGCCGCATCATTTAGAAGCTTGTATCACTTAATTAACAGATTTAAATAATCGAAATTTGACGCTTAGAATCGATTCAGATTCGCTCACGTCCAATCGCGATGCATCTAAGAATCGAAATTTCCCCACCTACATATCAGTAATCCTGTTCGCAACGGTTCTTTGAGACAAACTGACACTTTGAAATAATCTCAATTTGTCGGGCGCGAGCAGCTCAGCGCGGTTACGCAGGCACTCCTTCACAAACTCTCCTTCGGCATGAGGTTTCAGCTTCTTGGCTATTAATTCACTCACACAACATTCTTCTGTCAGCATGTGGTCGTGTGAAAGACGAAGAGCGCATTTTATCCAAACGCATTTGACCTCTCAACTTCTCGAGTTTAGCATGTTTCAGCCGTAATGGCGCCGACATTTGCCTTTTTCATCACTGCCAGCACTCGCCACAAACTAGGCACACTGACTTGCCTTTCACTTCAACAAAGAAAAAATCATTTGTCCATTTTTCCTGGAATACTCGGCATTCTGCATCCACCGTCCTTTTCTTGACAGTCGCCATGATGCATCACTCGTCATCCGTGTCAATCACCGCGCCCACTGCATCACATGCTGTATTCACTGACCCTGACGTTGACTCGGACAGACATAACCGCCTGTTTTATCTCAGAAAACTAATGGCTGTCCATCATTTTTTTCCTGATCTTTTATTTATTTATACTATAAGTGCATATATAAAATATAAAAATTGTATTGCGTTATGTTAGTAGAAATGGCCTCGCTGCCATATACGGCCCTGAGGCCAGAGGTTCCCACCCTGACTAAACAAATGACCAACTGACCCTACTTGAACTATTATCATTTCAGGCTGAAAACAGGATTCTGGGACATTTCAGCATGAAAACTGTTCTAATTGTCTCTAGTAGAACCCTGAGAACGATTCTCATGAGAACATGTTCTGATCTGTGATCAATAGTAAGAACCGTGTGTGATTCCTCCATACTGACCGTTTCCTCCCCTTTCTCCCCAGATGATGTCAAAGTTGACAGCCCCTGCTGTCCCCTCATCAGCCCACCTGTAAGCTCCTCCCCTCGTATCTCGTCTCTGTCATCATCATCTCCCCTGACAGCCCCTCCCTGCCTCCTCGTGAGCCCTCAGCTCCCTCCACCTCCTGCCCCCACCTCAGGGTCGCCCTCGCCTGCACCTGCTGCCTCAGGCCTCTTCCTCCACCACCTCCTCCCCACCCTCCATGAGCTCCGCCCCACCGCCGCCTCCTCCTCTCACCGCCTCCTCCTCCAGCCCCTGTCACCCCTAGTCCCTCCCTGCCTCCAGGAAAATGCCCTCCCTCACCACCCCTCCCTCTCCTCCCTTGACGTCCACCCGTGCTCCCGGCATGGCGCCCCAAACTGCCTCCCAAGACCTACAAGAGGGAGTCTCTGAGCCACGCCCTCTGCTGGACATACCCCGCACTGTGATCAGACAGGCTGGACTTCCTGAAGGGGCAGTTTGTGTAGGAGGCAGGGCTAGAGGAGGTAACACTACACCTGATTGTGTCAGAACGAACAAAAAACTTGTGATCGCCAATCAGGACATTCTGACTCCACAAAATAAAATACAGATTATGTGCCCTTATTCTGAAAAACTGAATGTGGCCTCCAGCTGAAGAATATCTGAGAACATTTGAGTGTGTGAGCTCAGACCTGATGGAACTTCCTCATGTGAACGGACTCAGCAGAGAGGATTGTGGGGAACGAGTGTCCCACAGACTGAAGTGGACAGAACCAAAGAGGTACTGTACTGGTTCTCATGGACCTGATGTTGTTTCTGTCTGATTGTTGATGTAAACAAACGTGATGATGATGGCCTTCTTTCAAACAAACAAACAAACAAACAAGGGAATAAACATGTTTGTATCACTGAGCTGCTGATGAGACAAAACTCTGCTGCACTGTCTTTATTTCACCTGGACGGACAACAGGAAACAACCAGAGCTGCAACAATTAAGCGATTAATCGACTACAAAATTTTGTGTCACTTTCTAAGGGAAAGAAAATCTAATTTCTCTGATTTCAGCTTCTTTAATGTGAATATTTTCTGTTTTTGACAGTAATCTGAATGTCTGATCAACATATAATCAATCTAATCGATTCATTTAGAAAAGATCAACAGATTAATTGATAATGAAATAATCATTACATCACAAATTGTTAATTACAGTTTTATAAAGCATAAGTGTGACATCACTTTTATAAACAAGCTCCTGATCCAGGACCAGGTGAGTCTGGGATCCATTTCCATGGTAACTGAGTTGAAACTGAAGTTACTGTTACCATGGAAATGCTCATTTTCTCCTGCAGGTAAAAAAACGTTAAGTAAAATAAAAAGTCTTTTTCATAGTCAACCTTTTTTCATGTTGGTGATGAAACAGTTGGAGAGAAAAAGGAACTTCCAACAACTTGAAATAAATGACTTTCAGATGTTTGACATCTCCATGGTAAAGATGACATCACAAGTTTGAGTCCAGCTGGAGATGTTTGTTTTGTCCAACACGTCTGAAGACATCAAATAAAACAAGTCCTCACAGTTGTCTCTTTATTTCTTCAGTAACAGACTGAACAGAAACCATCAACTGCTAATCAATCAATTGAACTTTTCAGTGCAGCCATATTGTAAATATACTGATGGTCCCATTCCATTTAGTTTAGCAGAGCCTTCCAGTAAACCAACATACTCAACAACAGCACCCTGACATATGAGTTGAATGGAACACGAGTGAATCAGAGCGAGGACGCCACGCGCCTCGCCTCATTCCATTTCAGTGAAGTTTGGTGCAGCTGCAACACATCAGAGCAGTCGGACAACGAGAGGACAGTCAGGAGACAAGAGGTGGTTTAATTCCTGGGTTTACAGTATGGCTACCATGAAACCAGTTTATTGATCAGTATTGATCAGAGTGGTTGCTGGATTCATTGTTTGTCATTTTCAACCAATTATGACCCATCAGTCCTGCTGACATCACATGACCTCTTTGATTCACATTTAATCTGCAGCAGAAAAAGGCTTTATTTTGAAGTTGCTCATTTTCATCAGTGATGACATCAGCAGTTGAGGAGGTGGGGCTCATTAATAATCATTAATAATTAAATTTTAGTTATTTTACTGTTAATGAAATGAGAACTAAATTAACTGCATCCCTGTTTTAATGACTTTATTGATTATTGTTGTTGCTGCTGCTACTGCTCATTGGTGGATCTGGATCAGTCTCTGTTCTGATCTGGATTAGACTGCATCTGGATCAGGAGTCTCTGGATGCGGTCCAGGATGATCTGGTTCTGGCTCCAGCAGTCTTCCGGTCTGTAGGGCTCTGATGGTCAGGACCCCAGCCACCCCTCAGCTGGTCTCCGTCCTCTTGACGGGATCCGGTTCTTCTCCAACCAGCTCTGGATGCTCCTCCGTGTCCTCAGCTGCCTCCTGATTCAGGTCTGGTCCAGGGGTCCCAGGACAGGAAGGAGGTCCAAGCAGCTCGACAATCTCCTGATCCGCCTCCTGCAGGACCTGGATCCGTCCACAGCATGACCCATGACCACCTGCACCGAGGCCCCACCCCCATCCCCTGAAGTCCACCAGGACCACTGAAGGGGACAGAGAGAGAGAGAGAGAGACTGGGTCATTATTATATACATCATATTTACTTTATTATATACTTAATATTATGAGATTTATTATTATTATTATTATTATTATTATTATTATTATTATTATTATTATTATATTAGATGATACCATTAATATAAGTGTGACATTTGAAATATCAATATTAAGATGTTACTAACAGTCGTGATCACATTAAACATTCTCAGTGTAACTGAATACGTCAGACCTAAGCCCCGCCCCAGCAGAAAGACCACGACTAAGTTTTTTTGTCGTCACAGTTTGAACAAAGTGAGCGAATCAATAATTTACTTCTTTACAAATTTGGTACTTTCTTAAATGATAAATGTTTTTAAATAAACTCATGTCAAATAACCTGTTGGCTTCTGGAGACAAAAGTTAACAGACATTTATTTATTTATTTAACATTTATTTGTCCTTTGAACTAAATTAAACATAAATTCATGTTTGGTCACAAAGAAAGAGATCTGACGGTTGAACTACGAAGCAAACTCAACACAGTCAGACCTTCTCTGCATGATCTGGATCAACAAAACCTAAAACCTGGATCAGAGATAACGGGGATCATGATGGTGGTTATCAACTCACTTTGTTAATCCAGGCTTTGTTTCACATAAAGGGCGTTTGTTTCATTTGACTCTTCTTCCACATGAAATGAAGCGATCGAGCTCTTACTGAACTCAAAATCATCAAGTTGTTATAATTATGAGCTGTGGAAAATATATAAATACATTACAAATAAAGCAGGAGAAGAAGAATGATGTCAGAAAATGACTGATGGACTAAATGTGGTCTTAATGCTGCCGTTTATTCTAACATGAAAACTGCACATTAATCAATAAAACTCCATCCAGCAGATTTAAACATGATGAAGTTCTGTCTGACTCTGTCCTATGATGACAGAGACGAGGACATCACTGATTTTTGACCAAACCAACGTAAAATGAGTGGAACTGATTTAAGATTGTCTGTGATAAATGATGATCAATTTTCTAATCAGTGATCTGATAACAGTAAAAAGTCTTCAAAGTGTCTGTAGTTGCTTCATCATTATTTTACTGTGTTGATTATAAACCATGTCAATTTAAAGTGTTAATATGATCTGGAGCAAACGGGAAAATGACTCTGCATCACCAAACGGAGGTTACTGTGACAACGCGATGCAGACAGTTTGTGCTGCTGTTTCATTTTTACATTATATGGATTCGTTCGGTGATATTATGAACATACAGCTCAACAACTTTTCATTTTTAATGTCTTCCCTCAGTTTAAAAGTTATATCGCTCATAAACAACCTTGTTAGGACAATAATTAGTTAAAGAACGGCGCTTTTACAGACGATTTAATCTGAAACTCTGAACATAACCTGCTGCTGACCAGGTCATGAGTTTAGTATAAGTTACCATGGTGATCTAGCAGGTTAAAAGAGAGCCGCCTTCATGACACTGAACATCCTGGATTTAGACTCAACACAGCTGCTGACACATTAATCTGTCTTCGTAGTTTCACCCTCTGACAGGTAACCTGCCACAGCACAGGCTGGTATCTGTTACCATGGTTACTGAGCAAGGATTCTTAACTGAATCAGCTCCTCAGAGGCTTTAACACACGTGTGTCTCACCTGGCGGTCACGGGGTCCACGGTGAGCAACCAGCCTTTGTGTTCTTCGTCATCTTTTCCTGCCTTCACGGTCACCCGCTTGTTGACATAATGGCTCCACTGCAGCGGACCTAACAGACCAGCCGCACTGCATCACGGCCCTCACACACAGTCACAGCAGAGCTGATCGATCACTAAATAATCATGGATACACCAACACATAGCCGGTCGCTGCTGTCCGAGCTGAAAACCCGTCCGTACGGATACACGAGGCTGAAATAACGGTTCCGCTTCCGTCCACAGTCAGCCGCTACTGCCCTGCTGACACAATACACAACTACAGAACTACACAAAGTTCAACTACAGAGGAGAAAAGAGGACAACATACACACACAGAGGAGAGAAGTGTTGCTTTACGAAACTCTCTCGAGGACGAGATGATAATAATAATAATAATAATAATAATAATAATAATAATAATAATAATAATAATAAGAAGAAGAAGAAGAAGAAGAAGAAGAAGAACAATAACAACAACAACAACAATAATAATAATAATAATAATAATAATAATAATAATAATAATAATCCATCCATCTAAACAGCGTCGTGTCTAGAAGGAACTCCAGACTTGAGAAAGATCTCGAGAGTTGATCATTTGAACCCGTAGTCTTTAGGTTCATTCGAGATGAACTGGCGCTTCACCTGAAGATTAGACGATCAGGAGGACGCAGGCAGGAGGTGGAGACAAAAAGCTGCAGTCAAGTCGGACAGTTTCAGCAGACTTCAGAGAAAATACAGGAAGAGACACGAACATCCTGTTAGATCACCTGTAGGTTACCTGAAGTTTGCAGATCACTTTCATAGTTTCAACAGAGATCCTTTGTTAGGATTATTTGTTCTTTTATCTGCCTTGTAAAGCAACAGGCAGATAAAAGAACAAATGATCCACACGTACTGCTTCCTTTTAGAACACACACATTCTGCCACAGAACCCCAAGTGTCAGTGTTTTTGACAATTAATCGTCCATCAGTTCATCAGTTAATTGATTAATTAATCCTCTCACAATATTGTCAGTTGAAAAATAGGTGCAATGTTTGGTCACATGTTTGGACCTAGTTTTCAAATTTTCAAGTCTCTTCTGTAACAATTCATTATAATCTGTCAATCTCATACGCTTTCTTGATTAATTAATTAATCCATTGTGTGGTCCATAAAATATCAGAAAATGGTGACAAATTTACATTTAAGAAGCTCAATCAGAGAATTTTGACTATTGCTTCTAAAAACTCAAACCGATATATAGATTATGAAAATAGAAAATAATTTATTAATATCTGAGCAGTTATTGCAGCTTTAGTTCACACTGCTGGAGTATTCATAACTCATTAAACGTAGACTTTTGAGACGCTGTTGGCCCTGTTCCAGTTTGAAATCTCCAGGTTTAATTTCAGTCTGACAGACAGAAACGATGATGCTGATGCTCACATGTGCTTCTGATTGGATTTTATTAGTCACGGTGGGTCATCCCTGAACGCCAGCTGCTGTTTCCTGATAGCTCCAGTTTTAATGCTCTTTAAAAGTTCATGACGTCCCGGATTTCATAACTGATCTTTGTCCGACTTTAATCTGAGCCTCAATGAGCCCAGAAAACATCAGCTGAGTCATCTAACGTGAAACAAACGTGAGACCCAGCAGCCTCATGGGGCTATAATGTCACACTGCATCCCAACTTTTTAGGAATTTGGTTTAGTCTTTAAAACAGAATTATCCGGTGGATTATGTGAAGTGCGCCACGTTTCACCATCTCCTGTGAAGTTACTGCTTCCAACATCGCCATGCATGAACCCAGAGTACATGATCATGTGATGTGCATTTGCAGGCGTACGCTTGACAGATTATTTATGAACCAGTGCTAAAAACAAAGATGTAGAAGTGTGGATGTAGCCTTACTGTAGTACACCTGTACACACCTGTACACACTCAGACACACCTGTACACGCTGCACACCTGTACTACATTTACACACCTGTACACACCTGTACACACCTGTGTCACACCTGTACACGCGTTTACACACCTGTACACACCTGTACACACCTGCAGGCACGCTGCACACCTGTACACACTCAGACACACCTGTACACGCGCACACCTGTACACACCTGTGCCACACCTGTACACACGCTACACACTGTACACACCTGTACACACCTGTACACGCTGTACACACACCTGTACACTGTTTACACACCTGTACACACCTGTACACACTCTATACACACGCACACCTGTACACACCTGTACACACGCTTACACACCTGTACACACCTGTACTCACATTTACACACCTGTACACACCTGTTCACACCAGTACACACGCTTACACACCTGTACACACCTGTACACACATTTACACACCTGTACACACCTGTACTCACATTTACACACCTGTACACACCTGTACACACCTGTACTCACATTTACACACCTGTACACACCAGATCTACCTGTGCATGAGAACTGTTCATACTGTACACTCAGACTCTCTGCTGCTCATCTCATTGCTGCTCTCCTGCTTCTAGTTTGGGTCCAGGTCTAGATCTGTCCAGGTCCTGAGAGCGTTATTCATGCAGCAGGAGCCAAACCGGGAGGAGAGTCACTGACAATAATTAATAATCAAATAATTAAACAGATTAATCAACAATGACAATAATCACAGGAAAACTTATAAAACAGGTCCAAACGTGAAGAGCACACAGACGTATCTGCACATGCACGTGTAATAATTGTTAGCTGCAGCCCTGATGTTAATAAAGTTTTAATGTTAATAAAGTTTTATCTTGAACCTGTTTAATCAGGTCTAATCACTGTCAGGTCCAGTCTTTGTCTCCTCGCCGCCCCGCTCAGTCTCTGTCAGGACGATCCAGATCTGCTCTACCTCTGAGATCCAGGTCAGACTTCTCTGATGATGTCATCACTGTCAGGACC
>CM034593.1:243900-271400 GCA_020091685.1 Lutjanus erythropterus | reverse complement strand
ACCTGCTGCTCACCTGCCTCTGCATCACCATCACCTTCAGGTGAGGTCACTTGGTCTGTCAACAACCAATCAGAACACACAGAGGAACATCAGCTGTTGTGTCTCTGCTCGTCCTCATCGGTGTTTGAGGCACAACACTGGACATCCCATAATACCTAAAGACATAATCAAGAAATATAAATACAATGACAATAATAAATCTTTGAGTTCAATGACAAATCTTTCAATCGTAATCAATAAATCTTGCATTCAGTCTGTTCTAAACTTTGATCAGCCAATCACCTTCATTAATGTATATTGATTTTGTTGATGTCATTGATTATTTTATATTTTGATGTTTTATTTGATATGAAATTTTAAATTTTAATTTCTTTAATAACTGAACTCAGTGAGTCATATTTTAGAACTCTGCAATGATCAATAGAATAGTTGATTATTAAATTAATTGCCAACTGTTTTGTTAATCGATTAATTAGTTTGAGTAATTTTTTAAGAAAAAAAAGGTCAAACTTCACAAACATGTGGAGCATCTGTCCACATATGTCCATATGTTTGGACCTATTTTTCAACTGACAGGATTGTGACAGGATTAAATGATCAATTAATTGAGAAAATGATTGACAGATTGATCAAGAGTGAAAATAACTGTTAGACTCACAGTCAGACCTTTAAAACATGTCAACAGGAAATGATGTCATCCTAACAGCTGTGTGATTCCTGTCTGCAGAGTTTATAAATCAGTGATCCAGGCTGTCCAGAAATCAGATGAAGGTCATCCATTCAGGTAACACACACACACACACACACACACACACACACACACAGATCTTTGTGAAGGACAGCAGCAGAGATGTGAGGCTTCACTGACCTGTGATGTCACAGGTCAGTTAATGATGTCACAGCGTGACATGTACAGACAATTGTGTCTGTAGATCAAAGTGAATCAGAACAGTCTCAGCGAAGTTGGAACTAAAGTTTTTACTGTGAAAAACATAAAACAGCTGTTTTTTGAACAGAGTTTGGTTGAACAGAAGCAGAGGGGATTTTAACGACCTTCTGATAATGAACCTGATGAACGCCAGAGAGTAAAACGCAGGAAGTGGAGCTCAAATCATGTCTTCTATGTCTCTCTGAGTAATTTAATACAAATGCCATCAAAATAGAGACAGCAGCTGTAATTATTATTATTTTTTGTAAAGACGGGCGACTAAAACAGCAAAATAAAGTTAGTTTCTTTAAAAAGGTTTTATTGTGAAGCAGCAGGAACTCGGTTTGACTCGGATTGACACGGTTTGACTCGGATTGACACGGTTTGACTCGGATTGACTCAGTTTGACTCAGGCTGACTCGGATTGACTCGGATTGACTCAGTTTGACTCGGTTTGACTCGGGCTGACTCGGATTGACTTGGGCTGACTCGGATTGACTCGGTTTGACTCAGATTGACTTGGTTTGATTCGGTTTGACACAGATTGACTCGGGCTGACTCGGATTGACTCGGTTTGACTCGGATTGACTTGGTTTGATTCGGTTTGACACAGATTGACATGGTTTGACTCAGATTGACTCGGGCTGACACGGATTGACTCGGTTTGACTCAGATTGACTCGGGCTGACTCGGATTGACTCGGTTTGTCTCTCTGCTCTCTTGCTGCACATCAGCTCAGTCTCAGCGTGACAGAAATGCATTAGAAACAAAAAGAAAGACAAACTTGTCTCCTGGTGATGAGACCAGGGTCAACCATCTGTTTTTAATCCATCTTTAATGGAGACAGACTGAAATGACACTTCACTTCATTTTTTATCAATAACAATTCTGATTATCGATCAGCAAAGGCATCACATGATTGGTTGTCTGACTGGTCACATGATTTCAACTCCAAACATAAAAAAAATCAACAGTGTTTTTATTTTATTAATTTAAAAGATGTCTCAGTTTACAGTCCTGTCCAATCAGACATCTGATTACCCACAAAAAGGGGTGGAGCCATGATGGAACTGCAAAGTACCTGGACGGGCTGCTCTCATCCTCCTCTGTCCTCCTCTGTCCTCCTCTGTTTTCCTCTGTCCCCCTTCAGGTCTCTGCTGGACAGGGACATCTCTGTATCCTCTGAGTCAGTCCGTCTCCTGGCCGATCAGTCTCTGGTCCATCTGAACTGGTTCAGCAGTCAGACCAGGAGGCTGCTGCTGGTTGAGGACCTGGTGGACTCTCTGAAGGTCAGATTCACACACAACCTATTAGCATGGTGGCTAATGCTAGGTTCAGACAGACCAGGTGTGGACAGGTGTTGACAGGTGTTGACAGGTGTGTAAATACGTTTAACCAACATGTTTGTTCTTTTACTGAATACTGCTGAAGCAGAGACAATATAAGTTCAGCTGACAGGTAGGAACTCTGCTGCCCTCTGGTGGTCGAGAGGATTAATGACTCCTCTGACTGGTAACACGACTATATGTATTAATAAGACAGTTTCTCTCAGAAAACAGAGTTAAATGTTTCATCTGTCTCTGTCTGTCTCTCTGTCTGTCTCACTGTCTGTCTCTCTGTTTGTCTCTCTGTCTGTCTCTCTGTCTGTCTCACTGTCTGTCTCTCTGTCTGTCTCTCTGTCTGTCTCTCTGTCAGTCTCACTGTCTGTCTCTCTGTCAGTCTCTCTGTCAGTCTCTCTGTCTGTCTCTCTGTCAGTCTCTCTGTCTGTCTCTCTGTCTGTCTCACTGTCTGTCTCTCTGTCAGTCTCTCTGTTTGTCTCTCTGTCAGTCTCTCTGTCTGTCTCTCTGTCTGTCTGTCTCTCTATCTGTCTCTCTGTCTGTCTCACTGTCTATCTCTCTGTCTGTCTCACTGTCTGTCTGTCTGTCTGTCTCATTGTCTGTCTGTCTGTCTGTCTGTCTGTCTCACTGTCTGTCTGTCTGTCTGTTTCACTGTCTGTCTCTCTGTCTGTCTCATTGTCTGTCTGTCTGTCTGTCTCACTGTCTGTCTCTCTGTCTGTCTCACTGTCTGTCTCTCTGTCTGTCTCACTCAGCTAGCTGCAGTCATGTGGATGATGACATACATTGGATCCATCTTTAATGGCATCACAATCCTGATCCTTGGTGAGTCTTCTTCTTCTTCTTCTTCTTCTTCTTCTTCTTCTTCTTCTTCTTCTTCTTCTTCTTCTTCTCACTGACTCACCAATTTAAATCTAAACTGAAACATTTTGTGTTTCTGTGCAGCGGACATCATTTTCTTCACCACTCCGCTGATCTACCAGAAGAAGAAGGTACTGTAGAGTCAGCTGATCTCTGTGATGATCACGCAGGTTCTGAAGGATGAAACATTCAGTGAATGTCGGTGCATCACTTATTAAAACACACCTCAGCATTAATGAGTCAGGGCAGTGAAGGTTTCACTCATCCTGGGACTATTTGTGTGTGAGCTGAATGTCAGAGCTTCACTTTAAAACCATAAAACTCTACAATTAACTTTGATGGAAACCAGTTCAGACACGTGTTTCTGAATGGAGCCTGACAGCAGCCAAACATTTGAACACAGCAGAATAATTAATCCTGACTTGTGTGTGTGTGTGTGTGTGTGTGTCCAGACACAGATCGATCATTATGTCGAGCTGATTCGGTCCAGAGTCGAGGAGATGCTGCACAGGTGAGTTCACTTCAGTACAGAGAACCAGTGAGAACATGCCATGTTGGCCAATAACACATTACTTAGTAACACGTTACAGTAATCTGATTACTTTTTCTCTGGAAAACTGAAGAATATACTTTCAAACATTTCTCATTTTGTGATAAAGAATGTAAATCTAATTCATGTCTCATTATATCATCAGTAGTTTTTTACCTGACAGGTGTGTCAGCATGTCCCTCAAAAATAAACCTCAGAAATGCTCTAGTACAGGTCCTTATTTTTAAGGTCAGTTGTAATCCTGACCTTTATTTTGAAGGACAGTTTGTGTAGTGATATTTTTTCAGTGTCTCTCATCATGTTTGCCAGAGTTTAACAATGCTAACATGCTAAGTGTTTAGCCACAAAATCATCAGAACACATCTCCATCTCACAATATTAGCTTAGTGTTGGCTAGACTGTTGGTGCTAACAGTGTTAGCTTAGCTGCTGCTTAGTCTCTGTTGGTGCTAACAGTGTTAGCTTAGCTTTATATAACATCAGTAAAACAAAGTTTCTGATGGATGAAAACAGGTTCAAATAAATAATTGATAACTTGTAGCAGTGTGAACACATGAGGTAACACATCAGGATTAGGATCTCTGTCTGGGTGATGGGCAGGGCTATGTGTTTGTGGGCGGGGCTTCTCTGTGCTGCACAGATGGTGCAACTTGTTGTGACCTCCAGGACAAATGAAATCTCTGACAGAATGTTTGTATGTCCTCAGGCTGCAGGACAAACTACCTGGAGCTGTGAAAAGAATCAAAGCTGAATGACCACATGACCTGCACCACCTCCTCCAATTGGTCCATTTGGCAGTCACTCACCTGCTGAAAGTGATGCAATAAAATCCTAACTGATGAAAAACTATGAAGCTGTCTGATGGTTTGTTTTATTCTCTCTCAAGTCTTTTGGTTCATGTCCATGTGTCCACTGATTGCCTTGCAACCGATCCTGTCAACAAGCAGTCCAATGCAGAGACAACCCCAGTCTGAACATGTTTGAATTAATGTTGAACTGTTCCTTTAAATGTTTTATTCGTTTTACTGTGTTAAAATAAAACTGACTGTCTGTTTTATATATTATTTATTTCGCAGTTCTCTGTTTGTCTGAACTTACTTCTGTCATTTTGTCCTCGAAAAGATTGTCATCTTGTCTCATCTCTATCAGGTCAAGTAAGCATAAGATGGTCTCTGTGCAATAATAACTGACCTGATGACAGAATCAAACACACCTGTACAGGTGAGCAGGAACATGAGACATTTGATGAAAGATGAGTGAAGCCTCATAAACCTGAACAAAACGAAACAAAACTACAAAGTGATGAACTTGTTGAAACAACAACGTCCGCAGACTGGAAATCATCTCCATGACAACTAAACAAAGTACTGATGAAGACCATGAGATTCAGTTAAAAGCTCAGGTAAAAACAGGGAAGTGCACCTTTAAGATCAGACTGTTGTTTCCAACAGCAACAGTTGTTTGAAACAGCTCCACCTGCTGGACACTTTAAACAGATTATTGATTACAGGTTCTAAGGATCACATACACACACAGCAGAACACCACAGATTGATTGAAAATCGATTTGAAAAGTTTTTGTTTATAAATTAATTTATATAAAAAAAATGATTTTGTCACAGTATGCCACACACAAACAACAAGCCATAGAAAAGAAGATAATAATAATGTAGAGAGTAAAAAATTATATTATACTGTATTATATTATCACAATTATATCATATTTTATTGTTTGTGTCTCTGACTGACTTTTCACATTCATCTGATATTTAAAAAAAAAGATTTGAGTGAATAATTTCATCATCATGTTTATTCTCACAGAAAATCAAAATCAAATAATCTGAGACACTGATTCTACTGATCAGTGACTTCAGCAATCAGTAATCAATATGTTGTGTTGGTTTTTTTCAGTGCCAGTAGACTGTGAGGTTGTTGATGATGTGACCTCTGGTGTCTGAGCATGCTCAGTAGCGGGTGGAGAATCCGCGGACCTCCAGTTTGGAAATGTCTCTCTCATTGGAGAAGACGGCTCGATCGATTCGAGAGCTTGGACTACCAACACTCTGCAGCCACGCCTTCCTGAAAAACACACAAAGAAGAAGAAGAAGAAGAAGAAGAAGATAATGAAGGAGGAGGAGACGACTTTTGACTTTTATACACACACTTTAAAAACCGTGACATTAACAGAACCCATCTCATAAGCACACACACAGTTTCATGTTTACAAACACACAGAATTGGTATGCAACCCTCTGACCTCCACCTCAGGCTCCACCAGCTCTGAACCTGCAGTCTGTTATCAGGGACACAGTTGAGACACTCCATGCATCATCCTCTCCTGACGTCTTTGGAGGATGGAGCTCAAACATCACCTTCACCTGAAACCTTCCCTGGTCGCCCCCCCCAGGTGACCCTGATGTCCTCCTGTTGCCTCTCTCTGTCCCCACGCTCCTTTTCTTCCTCGTCCTCCTGAGCCTCCACCCGTTCAACCTGATCATTCGGATCGAGGTTTGTAGTCGGCAACTGGACTCGATAAAGTTCTTGAAGACGTTTCGCCTCTCATCCAAGAGGCTTCTTCAGTTCTGTTGACCTGATCATCTTAACACAGGTTACCTCCCCCACACCGCTCCACCCTGTTCTACTCCCCCCTGACCCCCCTGCTCTCCATCACAGGATCGACTTGCAGCGTCCTGTCGTCCATCACTTCCCCCTCCCTCCTCAGACAGGATGTCCGCTCATGTCCAGCCTCTCCACCCTCAAAACACCACAAACTCTCTGATGTCACAGACACAACGTCAGTGCTGTCAGAAGAAGAAGAGGAAGAGGAGGAGGTGGAGGGGGACAAGGAGGAAGAGAAGAAAAACTGTTTGGACTCACATGTCTTTGACTTTGTCTGCAGGTCCCTGGATTTGACCAATCACAGTCCCCTGTCTGGTGTTCTTCACCCAACCACTGAGTCCCAGACTTCGTCCTTGATCCTCTGTGTACTGACACACATCTTCTTCATCATCATCATCATCATCATCATCATCATCATCATCATCTTCATCATCATCATCATCATCATCATCATCATCAATTTTGATACTCAGTTTTTAAGAAAATAAAGTCCAAATTCTCTGATTTCAGCTTCTTAAATGTAAATATTTTTTGGTTTGATCTGATCGACATTTTTCACCATTTCCTGGTTCTTGTTTATAGACCAAACTTCTAATCAGTGAATAGAGAAAATATCAATAAATTAATCAATAATGAAAGTAATCGTTACAGGAAAGACCTGAAGAAGGTCCAAACATATGGAGCACACAGTTGTTCTGCACATGGATCAATTAATCCAAAAATCAGAAAAATTCAGACCACATTTTATTACCAGGTGATATTATAACTTGATATTATGTCATTATAACATTTTATATAACAACATTATAACATTAAAGGTGCATTGTGCAGGACTTAGAGCCACCTCACAGTCAGTCAAGTGTTTGGTTTGTCTGTTCTGGGCTCCTGTAGAATCATGGAGGTTCAACATGGCATCCTCTGTGAAGAGGAGCTGCTTCCTCCTCCTCTCTTCATCATCATCATCATCATCATGTAGATATAAAGGTTCATTCTGAGGTAACAAAAAGACATGATTCTTACTTTGTTTTCATTAGTTTATAATCATTTTTGACTTTGTCTGACAATAAATTCCACACACTGCACCTTTAAATAAACAAATACATAAATAATAACGAGGATAATAGTAATGCAGCTCACCATTCTGAAACAAACACCTGAAAACAGATAAATATTTCATTAGTAATAAGATAATACTATTTAATATTTACATTATATTGAAATATAAAAGCTGCAGTTTGTTTATCAAATATGTCAGTCCTACATTTATTTATACTGGATGATATTTAATAATCACTATTTTTAGCAGTCAAACAGAATTATTACAGACTGTAACTTTACACACACAACATGTGACGTGTGACCTACCCTGCACGTTCCCAAAAATCTCAAAATCCACTGAAGTGAGTTTGTTTTGGGACATGACAACATTAAACAGACTAAATAAAAGCACAAACAGAAAGAGACAAAATAAAAGTACGGAGCGGGACATGTCAGTCCACCTTAAATTGAGCTCTGGTCTCAGCTGAGTTTATTTTTATCTCTGAGATCTGACACCACTATCAAAATAAGAGCACTACTCCGTCCACAGTAGCTTCCTATAACTTGTGTCAAAATATGAGCGACCTCCTGCAACATCTTTCAAAATAAAAGCACCACAAGCAGCAAATACATCGAAACATTTAACTGAGTGATTATAATCACATGTAATTATATAAAACTAGAATTACAAATAATTATATTTTGAAATCAATTTCCATTCTGTGACAGTATAGAAGACTTCCTGTCAATAGTTCCAGTTAAGTAATGTATGAACTGTAATCCAAAATAATTCAAATATGAAACACTGAGAAATTGTATTTATGTTTAAGAAATAATCTTGGGAAAAATTTCATCTCTTTGAATTGAAGATTCAGTCGTCTGAAAACTGTGAACAGGAGACCTGCATGACCTGTCACAGACTCTTATTTTGGTAAATAATAACTTCCTTGCTTTTAATTAAAGTCTTGACTGTTAATTGTTGTAATGAAACTTTAAATTGATTAACGGACATAGAACCTATTGATCTTAGATCAGATACAACAGTGCCATCATGTGGACGCTGTCAGCAGCTGCACATCCATCGGTCCTCCTTTATAACCAGAGCTGCAACTAACAATTATTTTCATTATCAATTAATCTGCTGATCAGTTTCTTAACTTACCTGCTGAACTGATTTGGTTCATAAAATGTCTATCAGTGTTTTGCACAGTCCAAGATGAAGTCCGTCCTCAGAAAGCAGAAAATTAAGATGCTGAAATCAGAGATTTTTCAATTTTTGTCTTAAAAATTGACTTAAACTTATTAATCAGTGTTTGAAGTAGTTGGCAATTAATTTAATAATTAATTCCTAATTGATTATTCGATTAATCACTGTAGCTGCTAGTGACACACAGATTACAGCTGATGAAAAAGTTTTTTCATATAGTGACCAAAATGATAAAAGTTATTATTATTATTGTGGTTTTGTTAAAATGTGCTGATACACTGAAATTATCTCACTAATTTTATTTTGAAAACCTGATTTGAAATTACATCATGTCCTTTGTGATGTCACTGTTTTCATTGATGATAAATAAACCCATGTTGCTGCTGTGTTTGCAGACTGTTGTGTTACGGCTGTACGAGTCTCCCTGTGCTGTCTCTCTCTCTCTAGCTCCACCCTCGATTGCTCCTGAGGTGCACCTGGCCTGACTGAGGTGGTTCAAAACACCTGGGCAGGTAGTTGAAGTCAGAGAGGCTGGTGGCACTGGGACTACTGACGGCTGTACTACGAAGCAAACTCAACACAGCCAGGCTTTCTTTACATGATCTGATCAACAAACTCTAAAACCTCGATCAGAGATAACGGGGATCACGATGGTGGTTATCAACTCGCTTTGTTAATCCAGGCTTTTGTCTTCAGACTCTGTGCTCGCTCACATAAAAGGGGCGTTTGTTGCATCATTTGACTCTTCTTCCACATGAAATGAAGCGATCGAGCCACTTACTGAAGTCAAAATGATCAAGTTGTTATAATTATGAACTGTGGAAAATATACAAAATACATTACAGCAAAAAGCAACAGTTATGTCATATTGCTGATTTATATAAGGATGAGGTGTTCATGTCATTCTCTGACATAAGAAGAAAATATAATCTGAAGGGAAAAGATCATTTTTGGAAATATCTGCAGATCAGGGACTGTATTAAATCCACAATTCAGTATAAGGATGGAAACCATATCTTGGATTATTTTGTGTTTCCTGCAGAGTGCCATCGAGCCTCTATATTTTGTAGAACGACCAATCAACTGCTCAGTGATGGCTGTCAGAGCCTGAAAACAATATGGGAGAGAGACTTGGGGTGTCTGATGGATGAAGAGGAATGGCTGAGAATTATATCTAACAAAAGGAATAAAAACTGAAGTAATTTTAATTTTAATTATTTTATTTTTATTTTGAAAACATCTTTATTCATCCTGTCAGTTTCAAAATATAAGTTGTGTTATTTTGAAAAATAACCCTGCTACCCTGGAACTGCTACCATGATATGACATCACTTCCCTTTTATGTCTTTTCATCTTGTATTTTTTTTAACATTATTCTTTTTACATGAAAACTGAAGTAACGTGCCTGTTTTGAAAATGTAAGGAGTAGACAGATGTTTGACTGACACTGTCACCTCATGTTCTGCTTCCAGTTCTATAAAAATACATCTTTTTATAGATTTTATTATCATACTGTGGTGTGTTTACTGTCTTTGTTTATGTGTGGGACAAATAAAGAACTAAAACTCCACAAAACATTCTGATGAAAATGGTTCTTTAATGCAGAATAACAGATACACAAACATGTAAAGCACATAGACGCATGTCTTCCCAGTAAGGATTATTTTCATCATCAGTTAATCTGTCGATCATTTTATTGATTAGTTGTTTGGCTCATAAAATAACATTTTTAAAAAATGGTGAAAATTGTCAATGTTATGATATGAACTTAGAAAATATGATATTTTTATAAAACGAGAGGTTGAAACAAAAAAGATCAGAACGTCAAACAGAAGAGGAATTATTGCATCATGATGTCATTAAAATAATGCATATTTTAATTAGTAATTACTAATAAAACAGTAATAAAACACCAGACTGTTTCTATAAATATTGTTTATGTGCGCTTATAAATACTTTTCCCTCCCATCAGTCTTCTGTCACAGGCCTGATGATGATGATGATGATGATGTTTCCTGTAGTGTCGCCATCAGGACTAAATGTGAACTGCACGACTCATTTTCAGGTTCATTACATTGGCAGGTGAATGTTTGACCCTGAAGTGTCCTTCCAGTCAGACCAGTAACAGTTTGTTTGTCTTCCAGTTAAACCAACGCTCTGAAGATGAAGGACAGAGCTGCTCCCAGAGCCAAACCCAGAGACAGAAAGAACGCCATGATGCTCCCAGCTGTTTCTGCTTCATGAGGGAG
This sequence comes from Lutjanus erythropterus, assembly GCA_020091685.1. Taxonomy (NCBI): domain Eukaryota; kingdom Metazoa; phylum Chordata; class Actinopteri; order Lutjaniformes; family Lutjanidae; genus Lutjanus; species Lutjanus erythropterus. The sequence goes on along the minus strand of CM034593.1, from coordinate 260,616 downwards.
AACCTTCCTGCAGAACATGAGATAATTATTGACTTTATCAACCTGATCGATTAATTCATATCATGTTTTTCATTATTATCAAATTCATTAAGTTAAATAAAACACATTTGAAGTAGATACACTGAACCTTCATATTGTGTTGATTTTGGCGCAGTTACTATTTTTTGCCACATCTGCAAGATAGCAAATGAACCTGCTGTCTGAACCGCGGTCTGTTTGGCCAAAGGACACCTGGAACAGGTGGCGTCCTTCAAAGATGCCCGATTCACCTCAGCTGACTCCTTTCTATGCAAAGAAGCAGCAGCTCCACTCTGAGTTCGGAGGATAACGGAGCTTCTCACCTTGTCCCTGAGGGAGTTGCGAGCCACCCTCCTGAGAAAACCCATTATGGCTGCTTGATGATAATAATGAATTATACAATAAAACATAATTTCAAGGTGTTTCAGTGTAAAACATAACTAGTTACATATCTGCATGACTCTTATGGTTCATGTGTTGTATTTCTTTTTGCAGGTGTTACTGCAAAATAAGTTATTTACAGATGAACCTGCTTTGAAGACATCCTGTCAGCTCCGTTTATTTCACTTCTGAAACCAGGACTTCTGTCTGGCACATCTGATACTTAAAGGCAATGAAAGCTGACTTTCTGATTGGTTCATTCCATTTTCAGTCTAAAACTCACCTGTGGATTAATCAGGACTTTAAATAAATTGAATCCACTGGATGTTATGCTTTAACTTGTGCTTTAGATCAGTGTAAGACGGGACGCTTGGTGTGTGAGTGTGTTATACAGTGTCAGTGTCTCACTTTGGTCCGAAGCACATGCACAGACTGGCCAGGTATCCATTACTGAAGGCAAAGAGGATCATGAAGACGATGAACCAGCTGTCATGATGGAAGAAGACGGGCAGGTGGAGACGAGGCTGAACGTTACACAACATGAAGAGAGGGACGAAGATGAGACGACACACGATGGACACAGGGAGTAACAGACTGTCCTTGTCTGGCTACAAACAGAGAAAATGACTGATCAGTTAATCACCATCATTGTTGTCTGTCCTTCAGATGAGTGGAGACAGAGTCTGAAGTGGGCGGAGACAGCATGTATGAAGCATCATGTTGAATAATACAGGACACAGAAGTCATGGGGACCAGTGGAGTGTTCCTGAATGAAAGGATATTAAACTCACCCACATGCAGACAGCTGTTAAGCTCCGCCCACCCCAGTCACACAAGTTAAAGAGCAGGAAACAGCTGACTGGGATGAAGTATTGCTCTGAAAGAAATCAAACAAAGTTTAAGAAATGATCAATAGATGATATTAAAGAACAGGGATATGTTTAATAGGACACATGCAGACAGAAGGTGTGAACCGGTTGGAGACAGAGGGTGTGAACCGGGTGGAGACAGAGTGTGTGGAAAATTTAAAGTGTGAATATGACCTGAAGAAAACTTGACCAACTGAATGCAGTTACCATGGTAATGTGACACATACAGTTTGGTCAGCTTTTATTCTGAAATTTCCCATGTCCTTGGCAGTTCAGGTGTGCAGCATCAGTCAAAATGGTGATGCTGGCAGGTTAAATGTCCATGTTTGAAGCAGCTGACCATCACATGCAGCTAATGGTGGAACACATGAGGCCACCACAAAAGAAGAAAAGTCCTGATTACTCAGACTCACCCCAGGAGCCTCCGCTGGCGAGGGTGGATTTGGTGTCTGCCGTGATGGCAGGAAACGTGCCGATGGTGATGGTGAAGGTGAAACAGACAGACAGCGCCAACAGCCAGATCTGAAGGTCAGAGGTTAAACATAATCAATCAATCTAATTATTGACTGTCTCCAGTCACACCTGAACAGTCACCTGTCAAAGTGTCACCAAGGACATCATCTTGGGCTTTTGGAAACACTGATCCATTTATTTTGACATTTTATTGACCAAACAACTGAACACAAATCAAAAAATGATTGACAGGTGAATGAAAATATTTGTTACAGGAAAGACTTCAAAAATAGGTCCAAACATGCAGAGTTTTATATTTCAACTGACAAGATTGTGACAGGAAAACAATTAATTGCTTATTTGAGAAAATAATTGTCAGATTAATCGCAACTCTTCTTGTGTCGTTCCTCAAAATGTCCATGAGTGATTACTGATTGATTTCTGCTTTGAGTTTGTCCTGAACAAAGACTGATGGTGAAAACTGTATCTGACCTTCTTAAAGATGATCACCATGGAGACGTCCTGATCAGCTGCTTCATCTTTACGCTCTGAAGGAGATGGAGAAGAAAAAGAAGAAAAAGAAGATGATGATTGAGACTTTTTTTTTTTATTAATTAAGGTCATTAATTCAAATTGATCAAAAAAAGAGGAAAAAAAGAAAAGAAGCTCTGGAAACTGAAAGAGACTCATAAACTAGATTAATCAATCAGTTCAGACAATTATTAGTGATAACATGAGCATCAACACACCTGTCTGCTGATCAACATAAACTTAAAATTCAAGTTAAAATGTAGTGACGCCTGCAAACTTGTTCAGGCAGCCAACTCGAGTAACACACCTCACACTCCATAGTACCAAACACACCTTTCCAATCTAGTGGTCTGTTTAAACCACTAAAATCTCCCATCTCTCCCTCTGCCTGTCAAAGTCGTCACTGCCTGTTCATTCAGCCCCAGCATCCACCTGCAGGCTCTGACACGGGGTCTAAGTTCTGTGTTCATCACTCCTCAGTATCTCTATGTAACCAGAATCTATGAGGAGTGATGAGGTCGGAGCCGAGATGCCAAACTTTAACTGTTCTGCTGCTGAAATAAACTTTCTTAAATGTGAGATGTCTGACTGAACTAAACTAAACTTAAACTAAACTCATGAATCAGTTGTTGTGTATCAATGTGACTTTATTATTTGGTACCTGTGTTCATAAGATTTACAGAGTTCTCCTCATCTGATTTCTGTTTTCTGTTTCTGTCCTGATAAAACTGGAAAAACTCCTGAAAACACAAACATAAAATAAAAATAAACTGATTAGTTGTTTAGGTAAGTTCAGTGATATATGATACTGTTCTAACAAAACATTACAGAACTGAAGCAAATAAATCAGACAATGAAAATTATACAAACACGAAATTAAGTAAAAATCTGCAACAACTAATTGTGAGAAGATTTCACTGATCTGAAGTGTGTCCTTCATATTTAAACCATCAGGAGCCACAGTGTGTGTGTGTGTGTGTGTGTGTGTGTGTGTGTGTGTCCTCGTTACCAGTTTGGGCAGCAGGATGTAGGACAGAATGGACAGAAAAATAACAACACAGGCTGTGATGAAATAACCGACCGCTGCATCCTGAAGATCTGAGCCACCTACAGGAGAGGGAGGAAGAAAGGAAGGAAGGACGAAAGGAAGAAAGGAAGGGAATAAAGAGCCAGTGTCACATTTTGAATCTTTGACATTAAGGGTAGAAAATATTTTTGCATCAATGAAGAGTTACAAAAATCTAATTAAACAAAATGAGAATATAGAGTATATTGATGAGTTATTGGTGAATTATTGATGAGTAACAGATGAGTTGACCAGACTTGCGATGGCGCAGATCATGGCGAAGGCAGCAAAGGTTCCAGCAAGTCCCTGACCGCTCATGATGGGAGTCGTATATGAAAGTGGAAGCAAACCGGCCATCCCAAACAGACTGCCCTGCAGCACCGCCCCGAAGGCTGTCAACAAACAGACACACAAACAAACAAACAAATCACTAAACAAATCAATAAACAGATCAATAAACAGATCAATAAACAAAGAAATAGACAAATAAGCAAAAAGATCAACACACCAAAAACAAACAAATTAAAAAACAAACAGGTCAACAAACAAACAAACAGATCAACAAAAACTAAACATCAACAAGCAAACAAGCATCAACAAACAAATAGATAAATAAATGAGCAAACTAACTAACTCACAGTTGATGATGATGATTTTCACCATGGTAACAGAGAAGAAGGGTAGTGGCTCCAGTGGAACTTTGACGAGGACGGCGGTGACGATGAAGACGAACATGATGATGATCAAACTGCCCATCACACGCAGACGCTGAGACACACTGAGGAATAATGATGATTAAAGAACGTTTACTGTTAATCAATACATAAATCAATACATTTTGATTCAGTTTCTCAAACCACTGAACTTCTCTTCTTCGTTGGTGTTGCCTTACTCACAGTGAGTGCAGGAAGGAGTTGAGGCAGGTGAAGAGGAGGAGTGGCAACATGGCGCACAGCGTCATTACATTGTTGAATTTGGCCTCCAGAGCACTGCGATGCTCACCTGCTGCCTCTATCTGATTGGCTGAAGAATTGACCAATGAGGAGTCCTTCAAACGGCTGGTAAAGTACTGCAGACACACAAATTATATTGTTAAAACCAACAGTGTGTGTCTGACCTCCTATTTCTCGGATCAAAGCTCATTGGTTCCTACTGACTCCTCCCACAAAGACCATTTTATTATACAGTTTTGTTAAATACTCAATTCTGATTGGTCACTTGTGATATTTGAAGGGCTGTTATTTCTGAACAACAGAGGGTTGCTATGGACACAATTCTGATTGAAGACTCTGGAGAATCAATGACAATTTTTTTTCAATCAATAAAATAATTTTTGAATCCATAAAATCATTTGATTGATTTGTTTCATATTGATGTTTTGGTAAACTTTAAATTTAACAGCAGTTTAATGGTAGTTTAAATTTTCTGTCTTTCAAAATAAAAGCTGGATCAGAGCAAAAAATGTTAAACAGATGTACAAATGTAGAAGTGATGTCATACCACAGTAGCAGTCATGAAGAAGTTCCAGGGCAGCAGCGTCCCCAAACCAAGCAGGAAGAAGATCAGCCACACGCCAAAATACCTGCAGGAAGATTTTCAAAATAACAAGACTTGACATTTTGAAACTGACAGGAAGCATGAAGATGTTTTCAAAATGAATTTTTTTTTTTTTTTTTTTTTTTGTTAATGTGAAACTGACAGGAAGCAGCAGACTGAGTGAGTGTTTTATTGTGGGATGATGATTACCTGTTTCATGTTAAACTGTGTTAAGTTTCCTGATAATTAGTGTTTGATTACTGCACTTTAAAAAACTCAGTAAATTATGTCCAGCATCAAAGTTAGCAACTGTCTGCAAACACAGCAGCAACATGGGTTTATTTACCATCAGTGAAAACAGTGACATCACAAAGGACATGATGTCATTTCAAATCATTGAGAGGTTTTCAAAATAAAAATTTGTGAGATGATGTTAGTGTCATATCAGCACATTTGAACAAAACCACAATAATAATAACTTTTATCATTTTGGTCACTATATACAGTAAATATAATATTAGACCACCACCTAAATTAACAGCATTGGTAATTACTAAAATATTTTCTTATGTTTCTGTAATAGTTAATACACCAGTATGTACAAGCTCTTTAACTGAAATGATATTTTTAATGATAAAATCTAATTATTGTTTATTTTTCAAATTTACTGTTTTACAAAAAAACAGAAAAAATAGTGAAGCACATTATTATTTCTTGATTAAGATTTCAAATTATAGTTATTTACTTTCATTCCTGAACAGAAAAATGAGTTTTAGTGTTTGAATGTTTGATTCATTTCAGTGAATCGACTCAACTTTGAGTCTAAAAAGATGAATCCAGTTTGAAATTCATCATTTCTGTTCAAAATGGTAAAACATCACTGAAAATGAAAGAGTCCACATTAAAACACTTCATGATGCTGGATGGTCTCTGAGACAAACAGGAAAAGACATAAAGTGTCTCACAGTGTGGACAAGTCTGCTTTGAGTCGACTGCAGAGACTGGTTCTTACAAAATACACCAAGGAACAGGCAGGAACCGAAAGTTAACTGACACCTCAAGATTTAAAGAACTAGAGACAGAAGGAAGACCAGTGCTGATCTTCAGACAGAGACAAATGTTTCTAGATCAGAGTGTGAGAACGTCTCCAGAACGACCAGAAGAAGACGACTGATGGAACAAGGTTTAAAGAGAAGACGAGCTGCTAAGAAGACATTATTGAGGCCTGCAAACATCCAGAAACTCCTCAGATTTACCAGGGAGCTCAAACACTGGACTGTTGATGACTGGAAGAAGGTCCTCTGGACGGACAAGTCCAAGTTTGAACTCTTCAGTCAGCATCGTCGTCTTCATGTCCACAGAAAAGCTGGAGAACGTTTTGATGTCAGATGCAGCCACAGTGAAACACGGTGGAGGTTCCATCATGGTGTGAGGTTCCATTTGTGGAAACGTCGTGGACAAATTAGTGAAAATCAACGACATCAAGAACAAGAACGTCAAACACAACATCTTAGTGCATCATGGGATCCCTTCTGGACTGAATCTGATTGGTCGTGGGTTCATAAACCAACAAGACAATGAGCCAAAGCAAACTTCAAATCTGTGCAGAGACGATTTGACCAAGAAAAAGACTCTGGAGTTCTGGACCTGATGGACTGGACTAGTCAAAGTGTGTGATCTGTGGGAACAGATAGAAACTATTTGGAACTCAGTAACGAAAGAGACTGTCAGAAAAAAACTGTTATCAAGGCCAAAGGAGGCCAAACAAAATATTCAGTTTTTTGGTTATTATGTGTGGAAAAAGGACCATTTAGTTGTTTCAGTTTGTTATTTACTAGATGAATAACAATAACATTTTTAGTTTTAAACAAGTTTTTGAAAGATTTCTAAAATATTTATGTTTTTGTGTTCATGCATAAAATTTCACAATCTTTGTCTTTTTTGGTCAATTTTTGAAATTCACCATCAGCTTTTATAATAGGTCTGAAAAACATTGTGTCAGAAATTTATTTCCTTTCAGCTCACTCGACACATTTTTGTGTCCACTGACTTCCATTAAAACCATGATTCTTTGATCCCCTTAAAAAAGACCTTAAAAAGTAATTTTTCAAAAAATGTTTGTCTGTCCAGTGTGAAAGAGGATTAATAATGCAAATAAATAAATAAATGAAATTTACCACTAGATGACACCATTTTCCCATATTTGCCATTAGTTTTCATCACAGTCCTGTTTCAACCCTTGAGCTGAATTGATTCTGTGAGCTCCTGCAGAACAGCTGAAATAATAAATTCAACTAAAGTGGTCTCTATCTGTTGTCAGTGATGTCAGCATCTAGTGTATATGCATATTTAACAAATTAGTTTGTGTGTGCATCCAAAGTACAGACACTAAAAGCCATATGGACAAAAATAGCTCACTGTAAACCTGTATGTGAAATGTAACCTGAGCTTGAGTTTGACTTTTGCTTTGAAAACAAGTTCAACCCAAGTTCATCTAAGTTCAGAGTCCCGTGATTGATCAAGTAATAGAAACATTGCATTTTGCAGCAGCAAATTCACACACACACACACACACACACACACACACACACACACACACACACACACACACACACACACACAGGATAAAAGGTCAAGTATCTGCTCTGAGAAAATATGTAACATTGACTATTGTTTGTTGATGAATAAACTGAACTGTGCAAATAATCAGCTTAGTGTACGTTGTTTGTTTGTGACTCACTTGTCCTTTGGTGAGGTGACTGCCATTTTCTCTGAAGACCTGATGAAGACCTGACAAAGACCTGATGAAGACCTGATGAAGACCTGACAAAGACCTGATGAAGACCTGACGAAGACCTGACAAAGACTTGATGAAGACCTGATGGACTGACGGTCCTGTGAGAAACAGAGGCAGTTTAAAGCAGCTCAGTGTTGATAAAGAGACACAGACAAGACAGACTTACAGTCAAGTCTTTTTGGGAACAAACCATGGGTCTCATCACAGAGAAATGTCCTGAGTGTTTGTCTTATCAGTTTCACAAAGTTGGAATCTTATCTTCCTCTTACAGAAACAATTCCTAAACTCAGACCTCTTTATCTTAACTTAAGAAATACTCAAAACCCCAACTGTAAACCTGACTCTTCTGTCAACATTCATACTGTCAGACCTGTATCTGCGTTCACAATTCATGCCAGACTGCCTGTATACATGATGAATACCATCTTCACTCCACTTTTCATGTTTAGCTGCAATAAATGGATAATAAAAGAGAGCATTCAGTTTGACTTTTAATCATGTTGTTGGAGGAGAGGAAAAAACACAGATATGGTCCCAGGATAAAGATATTAATCAAAAAAAATCAAATACAAAATTAATTGTCCAGATAATTATTCATTAATAACAGGTTAAGATAATTTAAAGCATCATCAAATAGTTTGAGCAGAAAATGTGAGCTGTTAGGACAATTCTGTGACATCTGTCCTCAGATCACACGTTTTTTTTTTTTTTCTAAAGTCAGTTAGGAAACATGTTTCGGTAAAACCAGAAATCCTAAACATTATCCTGAACTGACATAACAGACTATTTCAGTCTGAGGCTCAAGACAATTAAATCAATAAACTAATGGTCAAATTAATTATTTAATATTTTCCAAACGCAGAGAACGGGCTTCAGTTACTGCAGGTTTGTCAGATGTACAGCTTCAGTCACGACCTGAGAATCATCAGGAGTGGATGAAAGAAAAAATCTATCCTGAAACATAAATAATATTACATTTACAATTACTGCTGTGGAACAAAAACAGTGCCATAAACATGTCATATACAGTGTATGACAGGTCATACACAGTGTATAACATGTGATATAGTGTCATAAACATATATACATATATATAGTGTATAACATGACAGTATCATAAACACGTCATATATACTGTCATAAACATGTCATAACCAGTGTGTAACATGTTATGTAAGGTATCATAAACATATAGTAATCCCACTATGCTACTAATATACTACTACTACTAAATGACCACTGCACTTCAAAATAAAACACACTAGACTCCAGATGGATTATTTTCAGAATAAAAGAACTCAGTATCTGATTGTGGAACATGAGGAGTCTGAGTAACCCTGAATGCACCATCTGCTGTCAGCAGTTTGTTTCATCATGGTGTCACATGACGTCCCACATGGAGGAAGTGAATCAAACTGTCACATTTGTTTGGTTTGTTTCTGAAAGTATTAATAAAAATTCAATAAACCAAAAATCATATATTATAAATATTTTCACCCCCCCCCAACCACACACACACACACACACACACACACACACACACACACACACACACACACACACACACACACACACACTTTCCTGTCATAAACAACCAGGTTTTACCTTTAGTGTTCCTGCAGGACAACAGCAGTTTCAGATGTTCTTCAGTGTTCCCGTGATGTTCTTCAGTGTTCCCGTGATGTTCTCTCAGTGTTCCCGTGATGTTCTTCAGTGTTCCCGTGATGTTCTCTCAGTGTTCCCGTGATGTTCTCTCAGTGGTCTGCAGATATTTTCCCTTTCAGTCAGTATTTATTCCAACAAGCTTCAATATCACTTTGAACGGAATAAAGTTTTTCTGATGAAGTTTGTTGAATATTCAGTTTTTCTAAAGTTAAAGTTAAAGCCTAAAGTTAAAGTTAAGTTTAAAGTTAAAGTTAAAGCCTAAAGTTAAAGTTAAGTTTAAAGTCAAAGTTAAGTTTAAAGTCTCTCCTTCAGTCAGTTTTTCTCTCCCTCAGCTACAAACTGTTTCTTCCTCTTTCTTTCCTGTCACGTTTCTATACATCTTCTTTTCTGTCTCTTCCTCCATTCGTCCGTCTGTTTGTCTGTCTTTCTGCTCATTCAGCAGAATCAGTTCTTCAGTCTGTGGTCACCTTTGACCTCTGACCACTGATATCAGTCAGTTCAGTGGACTTTGTTTCTGTGTAAATGCAGACGATGTGATAACAGGAGAGAACAAACTTCAGTTACAAACACGTGATTTTCATGATATGTCAAACAGGAGTTTTATTTAGAACCTTTTTTACAGAATTTTATTTAGATGAATAAAAATCCAGCTGTTTCACACTAATCTGTGAAAATATTTGTCTCATTTGTTGTTTCTTTGTTATTCAGCAACAGTGAGTTATAATCTAAACTAAAATATAAAACACAGCTTTACATGATGAATTAAAATAATTTAGTCCCAATAGATTAAACCTAATCAATTCATTAAAATAAGGGTTTTCTATAAATTATACAAAATTAAAAAAAACCCAAAACAAAACAAAAAATATTAAATAAATTAAAATAATTAGATAATGAAACACAGACAGCAGCAGTTTCCTGACAGCTGTAAAAAGAAAAAGAAAAAGAAAAAATCATGTTCAGTAATCTGCAGGATTGAAATCAAAGTGAACTGTCTATACTAAACTAAACTTAATTTATTAATTTACTACTTACTAATTATTTTATAGAAGACATTTTAGATCCTGCTGTGAGTATTTCTTGGTAATAAAATTAAGTTTTACAGCAGCTCACTGATCAATAATTAACAGCAATCAGAACAATCAGTACTGATTAGTTTCAGTCTTAATGACAGTATGAGGAAACTCATCAAAAGAACCTCCTGTCTGCAGAACCTCCTGTCTGCAGAACCTCCTGTCTTCAGAACCTCCTGCCTGTAGAACCACCTGTCTGCAGAACCTCCTGTCTGCAGAACTTCCTGTCTGCAGGAGCACCTGTCTTCAGAAACACCTGTCTGCAGGACCACCTGTCTGTAGAACCTCCTGTCTGCAGGACCTCCTGTCTGCAGAACCTCCTGCCTGTAGAACCTCCTGTCTGCAGAACCTCCTGTCTATCAGATGTAGAGATGGTGGATGAAGCCTTGTGAAACTCAGTGACACAGCGACATCTTGTGGTTTGTAAAATCTACAGCAGCCTGGTCACCAGTGGAAAATGTTTCAAAATGTTTTAACATTCAAATCAAGATCAGAATTATTCCTTTTTTTTGTTGTCCCAGACTGAACTGTGTTTTTTCAAATAATTTTTGAACTGGATCATTCGGATCCAGATATCACGGTCAGGATTACAGAATCTAGTTTTGCAGTCTTTGGATCTCCATCTGTTGGTCAGGGAAATATTTCATTAACACAGAAGTGACAATATTGGAAAGAAGTGCAAATCTATTTGCAAATTATTAATTTATCTGCACTAGTGCACATTACAGAGGCCAGAATTTCAGAATCTGCTGGTGTGGATATTACATATATGTGTGGTTTATTTATTTTTATTTTTTTCAAGGTGAAAGAAAAGAAATAAAAAGAGAGAAAGAAAAGACGAGAGAGTTCAATAGAAAAACTGTAGGTAACATGGGCCATAGTGTGGATTACAGTCCATACAGTATAAAGTCCTTTTTTCCCAGATCTTCATGTATTGGTTGATTTGTAACCTGAAGGAAAAGGTCATTGTCTCCACACAGTTTATTTTGTTGACAGCTGCAGTTGTCCTTTGATGGAGGGTTTGCCTGTAGTCGCCTCCACTTTCATGTATTTTGGGACTCTCTTCAATCCTTCCATTTTGGAAAGAGATTGCAGAAGAAATGAGAACCATTTTGGGATAAAAGTTGATTGCTCTTTTCTCACATTATACCTGGGCAAATCCCCAGACAATCTCATTGCCCATAATAAGTATTGCTATATAGTCCTTCTTGTTGCAAGTCAGAAAGTCGTCACATGGTCTACCATTGATTTAACACACTGCTATTAAATAATGTTAAAACTACCAACTCAAGATCCTGGCAAGAGTTCTGCTGGAAGAACATAACATGATTTTTTTTAAGACTTCCAAAGTGAAATTTTCACAGCAAGGTTCTCTTGGTCAGAAGGATTGTTGGAGGCTTCAACTTTAGAAATTATTTCTTAACTTAAATGTTTCATGAAAGACTAAAATGATGTAATGAAATTATAATAAATGATGTAAAAAATAGTTTATCACTGACAGACAGACTCTCCTGTCTCTGACTTTAACTATAATTGAACAGGGAAAATGACAGGTCATCAAAAGAAAAATATTTCTAAGAAATGAAGAAGGTTGTTCAAATGTCAGATTTTGGAATGAAACCTCCAAGCAATTTATTTATTGTGATATATTGATGTTTGAGTGTTTAATGATTTGTTTCAATGATCAGACTGTCACAGTCATGTTCCTGCTTCTCTCCTGGTGGAGATCCATCCACTGCTAATCATACAGTTGATTTTTATTATTTGGCCACCTGACCTGCAGATTATCTGAAATGTGAGCATCACAGACCTGCAATGAACACAGATTCACCTGGAAAATTAATCAGGAAACAAATAAAATGAAATGTTGGAGTGAAACACTTACGTTTCATCCGTTATTGGTCTTCACACTGATCTGAAACTAGTAATGCTGTCATGTATCAGATCAGTCTGATCAGCTGCAGCATCCAATCAGTAAATGATGTCCAATAAAGAGGAGCGTCATTCAGTTAAAAGACTTAAGTTAAAGCTGCTCTCATGTATCCTCACTTATCGTTCCTCAGAGATCCTTCCTTGCTCCTCAGAGATCGCTCCTCTGACCTGACAGAAGACAATTGGGACAACCTCCAGACCACAAGAACCTCCGGTTCAGGCAAGGAAATGACAAATAAGAGACTTGGCACATACCCCTGGGCTCATAGATTATAGGTGATAGATTATCAATCATACATCATGTTTCACCTGTAACTGACCTCACCTGCAGGAAAACTGATCCAGAGTCTGCAGATATTTAAAATCAGTTTATTAAATGTTTCCAGCAAACAACATGTAGAACAAAATCAACCAATCAATCAGGATCAACAACATGAATATTATCTGAGTTTTTATCTCGTCAGTGAAGGGTCAACATGGCGTGAACACATGAGGTCAGACTGATGAATGTCACAGCTCCTGAGGAAAAGAAAACAGAATAATCCAAGAGTTTAATCCATGGGTTTAATCTATAAATCTAATACAGGATCTTAATTCAGGAGTGTAATCTCAGAGTTTAATCTAAGTGTTAATCTAAGAAGTTTAATTGAAGAATTTGTCCAGTAGTTTAATCTAATAGTTTAACCCAGGAGACTAATCCAGGAGTTTAATCTAAAATCTTAATCCAGAAACATCAGCAATAATAAATCATTATCAGCAACAACAACCAGAAGATGACAACAAGAAAAATGGAAACATCCCAGAACAAAATAACTTGTCAAAGAAACAACATTTCATCACTTCTTGTTTCTCATGTGTGTTATCAAACAGGTGACCTACCATGGTTAGCTGATCAATGATGTCATCAAACATAGTGTCATCAAGAGTCTGGGAGGAGTCAGGACTGACGGACACCTCTAACAGGGCAGCATCATTCACACTGCAGACAAACACTGGTTTTAATGTAAAGCACTGAGGAAGGTGTGTAAACTATATGTTAATATAATGTGTGTGTGAGGAGTCACCTCCTCTTCCCCTGCAGGACCGAGTTCAGGTATTTCTTGGCAGCCATCTGTTTGCGGTAGCGGCTGAAGTTGTCAGTGAAAACAGCGTCAGAGTGGCGTTTGACAGGAAACTGGTTTTCTATCAGGTCACCACTATAAAGATAGAATATGAACAATAAGACAAAAAGTCCACATATATACTTTTTATGTCCATGTAGATGTTGTCTGTCTTCAGATGTCCAGATGTCCATCCAGCTCACTGATGATGATTTGAAATTAGTTTTTTTTTTCTTTTTAATGGAAGAAATCTCTGCATTAAAAACTGCCAGCATGTTTAAATGTTTTCTAATTTTTCACATAAATGAGACAGAAAATGTAAGGATTAAGGTTAGTTTGGTTAAAAACACATCACTTGTTACAGTGAGGGTCAGGGTCGACATATAGAATAAAAACATCAGGCAAACTTTCACCTTCATCATATTTCAATAGTTTATTGTCTCCTGACATTCAGACGTGATGTTAAGATGTTTGTACTGGTTGTTTTTAGATTCTCACATTTGAACTTCAGAAATAATCCTTAATGTTTCTGATAAATGAGCAGAGATAAAGAGTTCAAATAGACAGTTCAAGTTAAAACACTTGATTGTTGAATATTTCATCATACTTGAATCGTTTGGCGATCAGTGACTCCAGGTAATCTTTAGCGGTCAGCTGACTCAGCAGTTTGCTGTAGCTGCTGGTGAACAGTCCGTCAGCATGACGCGTAGACCTGCACAGAGAACAGATGAGATGCTTCAATCCACCTGCAACAGTTCAGCACCTGAACGCATCATGTGATCTTCTTGCACATGAAACATGAAACCTGAAAGTAATCATCCTGTTCCTGACCTCAGACAGACTGAAATGATTTACACTCACAGGGACGACGGACATGGAGGCAAGAATCAAACCGGCGGGACCAATCAGACATGACAACTCTAAAAGCTTCTGTTGCATAAACTTCATGATGTGATGCTTTCAGTTTATAAATCATTACAAAGATAATTTCAGCGAGGAGTAACAGATTACATGTAACACTATTATATGTAATCTGGATACAGATTCTCTGTAACTGTATTTCATTACAGTTACAGATGAAAGATGTAATCAGATTACAGATACATTTAATAAAAATCAGGGATTATTAGCAGTATTGTAACTTTAAAATAGGTTCAAATTAAGAAGCTAAATAAATGACACCAGCTCAGTTTCATGGCCTCTAGTGAAAAAATGTTTCACTGGGTGGAAATGTTGTCATTGTCTCCAAATCAATCAATCAGTCAATCAATCAATAAATTGTGCACAAACAAGGAAGAAACAGCTGGACAAACTAATCAACACTTAACATAAAACATGATATAAATATAAACATACAACAAGGATGAAGCAATTTTCAGGAGTTTAGTTCTGATTTTCTTTCTCAGTTTGTTTTCTTTTCTGTTCCTTGTGAGATGTTTGTCTTTTATCACTTTTATCTTTTGCTTTTTCATGATCTCAACCTGTTTCTGACCCGTATGAGGCTTAAAACCCCAAAATGACTCATCAGCAGGCTTGGGGAGAAATGGATTACATGTAATGGTGTTTATAACTAATTATATTATAACTAATTTATAATTAGGATACAAAAAAAGGTAATTGTAATCCGTTACAGTACAGGAAAAAAAATGTAATCAGATTACTGGTATACAGTGTATACAGACACGTGCACAGTGCGCACGCAACACTTTGCGACACAACACCACAACAAATCAACACGTGAAACGACCAGCGGCGTCGCCTCGATCCGTGACTGATCATAATGTAAACTGAGGTCGTTTGTCATTATGGTCACTGCCGGGGAGAGAAATGTTTTTACTGGATGGAAACTCCAGCATCATTTTGAGTTTAAATCAGAAAAGTGAAACAACATCAGATTATGTTTCCCAGCTGTCAGAATACTGTCATCATCCAGAGACTCAACGTCCAACTTAAAGACACGTCTACAGGTACGAAGACAAACCGTTTGCTGAAATACACAGAAATCCAGTAAACTAAAGTTAAAGTTTGTTAGCTCGCTAACCTGTCAATAACCTGTCAATAACCTGTCAATAACTTGTCAGTACTTCTACTCGTGCGACCACTGTACTGTATAACTACTACTGGAAAACATTTTGGGACTGTAGGAGCTGATGCTGACTTGTGTCGAGCCAAAAACTGAATCACTCAGTCTAATATCATAACAGCTGAATTAATCTGGATCAAACAGTCATAACATGTAATAAACATGATGTCATGTCCTGTTGTGTGTTTGGTCTTATAGTCTTACATTATTTTATCTGCTCTGTGCTGGAAATTATAACCATCCGATCTCTTTTCAACACTTTAAAAACCCTTGTTGGATTTAGAGCCAGAAAGGGCTGTTGGCACAAAGTCATTAAGTCTAACTGCTTCTGTGTGTGAAGGAAATCAGTTTCAGCAGATGATCATGTTTGACACACCTGTAATTAAAGTCAGCACCTGTACAGTTCATATCACAGACAATACAGACACCAGGCCAGGTAAATTACAGGTAGGTCACTTTGGATCAAGTTAATACCTGACACACCTCTTTCAGGTGGTGATTTTTTTTTTTTTTACATCTATTAATAACTATAACAATAATAATGATTGTTACAATTATCATTATTATTATTTTTATTATTTATTTATCTTTGTATGTTTCTCAAAAAAAATACACTGAGCAGATGACACATCTTTTATACTCTCTCGTCTTTATTTGCATGTTTGGTATTGAAGTAATCCAAAAGTAACTAAAAGTAATCAGTTACTTTACTTTAATATTGTGATACTTAGAGTAAGTTACTGATTACATTTTTTAACAGGTAACTTGTCATTGTACTGATTACATTTTTAAAGTAACCCTCCCCACCCTGCTCTTCAGCACAAACCAAATCAGACTTCCAGTTTCTTAAGGAATGTTAAAGGAAGAGGTCAAGCATTTTATAAAGTCTGTCACACCGACAAGGCAAAATATTAATGAATGACAGAAACATAAATATTAGCTTATGCCAGGTACTTAAGCAACTTCACGCTGCAGGGATGAATTATTCTGTATTCTGTCCTTAGAATTAAAAGTAAAGTTAAAAGTATCCAACATAAAAATAATGTTGCAGTACTGAGGTGCAACAATTAATCCATTAAGAACCAAATATTTAATTAATCACTGCTATTGTGATAATTGATTGGTTTGAGTATTTTCTAAAGAAAAAAGTCAAAATTCTCTACCAGTAAATTGAATACAGACCAGATGATCTGTCACCAGGGATTTAAAAAG
>CM034593.1:225303-243400 GCA_020091685.1 Lutjanus erythropterus | reverse complement strand
CAGAACTGCCAGAAGCATCTTAAATCTCTGTTGTGTCTATAGGAAAAAATGAAAGTGATGTTTTGTCCAATAAAACAGTTCCTTCCCCTTAATGTGTATCTGTAATATATCTCCTGTAATAAATCATAAAATGACCGCAATATATCACTAGAGATTAAGAGATGTTCAGTTGAAATACTCCAAAGTAACAAGTCACTCCAACCACAGACTGTATATTACATAAGATTTCAACCTGTTCAATGTACCATCTGTGGCTCCAACTCATTATTTGGACTGCTGTACTAATTTTTGCATGCATAATTACTACATATTGCTCCTTTAAAGATTAATTGAGTTTATCACAGATTTGAAAATACTAAAAAATAAACCTGAATATTGTAATAAAATCAGATAAGCCACATTCTAAGCTTGTCCACACATTAAAAGACATAAATAGACCGTACTTACAAACTGATGTCCTTCTCTTGCCTCACTCTTCAATGAGTTCGCCCTCAGATGTGCACCTTTAACTCAGTCTCTGAGACTGTCAGTGCCTTTATATGGTGACTGACAGACAAGAAAAATGATGAGAAAGAATCCCAACTTTAAATGTTTATGAAGGATGGTCATTCCTTCCACACCGGTCCCCTCAGTGTAACAAGTTGCTCTGTTTATCTGTGCATTTTAAAGGACGTCACACTATTCTACTGCAAGTGAGAGGATTTACAAAGCAAACAGGCTGGGGACAAACTCAAATTGTCCTGCTGCTGGACACAAAGACAGCAGTGTGTATATGACAGTTGTGAATCATTTGTACATAGGCTGCTTAGGCAGAACTTTAACAATGAGTGTGTCATGTGAGGGTCATGGAACGAGAATAAAGGTGAGGAAGAAGCAGGGTGTCTTTGTGCACAACCTGCTCTCCAGATTTACTCTGCTATTTTTGGTGAACATTCAGTCCAAGGTTTTTGACTGAAACCAGGCCTCGTGATGCACTCATATATGCTGCATTACAAAGTTATGTGTCATTATAACTAGCAGTATGTTGTTGGAAGTCACACCACTGCCAAATACTAACAATATATTATTACTATTCAGTTACAGCAACTGCTCCAATAATTCTGATAAATTCATGTCCTCGTATGATAGACTCAGTCAACCTGATACGTTTGCAAAAGAGTTAAAGCACCTTAAATCAAAATGGCCAATGACTTTCCTTAAATGTGTTGGTTCAGTTGATGTCAAACTACCTCATTTTATTCTCCAAATAACTGATCAGAAGTCATAATACTCAATACTCATATGATCCATGTCTCCTCGTCATCAAAGACCAGTAATACCAGCCTCAGGAAGCCCCATAGAACAAGGGAACTAAATGTGAAATATTTTTGTGTGGTAGATGACCTTTGACGTGACTTCTGTTGAACAGCAGCCACTGTTTATATTGAATTTAAAGGGTTAGTTCAGATTTTTTTTTTAATGGCATTATATCCACTTATGCTCAATTGAAAGCCACAAGACACAAAAACAAAATTCTCCCAGAACACAGGAGTTGGGGGTCTACCACTGCCTCACATGGTTATTTAGTTTGTAATAATGAGTGACTTCAGTAAAAAGGGCTGTTTCTGGGCCCAAACCAACATGTTCGTTAAGTCAGTTGTGATCCAGATATTTTGTGGCTGCTGCACTTCTCAGTGTAAAGTCATGGAGCTTCGGATTCACAATTGCCTCATTTCTGTCCTGCAATTTCTTTCTGCAACCGACATATGAACCAATCAACATACAGATCTGCAATAAGCTATCATCAACCTATATACATATGTGTGTGTATTGGTTGATATTTGCTTATCACAGACCTTCATGTTGGTCAGTTCATATATACACTCACTGGCCACTTCATTAGGTACACCTGTTCAACTGCTTGTTAATGCAAAATCCAATCAACCAATCACATGGCAGCAACTCAGTGCATTTAGGCGTAGACATGTTCACAATGAACTGCTGAGGTTCAACCCAGCATCAGAATGGGGAAGAAAGGTGATTTAGTGACTTTGAACTTGGCGTGGTTGTTAAAAGGAGATGAGCTGGTCTGAGTATTTCAGAAACTGCTGATGTACTGGGATTTTCACGGACAACCATCTCTAGGGTTTACGGAGAATGGTCCAAAAAGAGAAAATGTCATGTGAGCGGCAGTTCTCTGGGCCAGAATGCCTTGTTGATGACAGAGGTCAGAGGAGAATGGCCAGATCATGCACTTTATGCCGCTATGGTCCGTCTGGTCTCTCAGGCGGAGGTTCCTGGTCTCTCCTCCATGTATCCCGCTCAGAACCGGTCTGTTCCTCTGATATGGCTCTCTCTGCCTTTGACATGTTGTTAATTACATTAGCTACACCACATTACTCTAACAAAGTTGTGTACTCCAATGAAGATCACCACCAGCAGTGTGTACGTCTCTGTATTTCCGTTCTGTAGCGGATGATAAACAAGGCGAGGACGCATCACTGCCACCTACTGGTCAGGAGAACTGCAACTGGGTGCTGCACAAAGTTGTCCCTTTGTTTGATAAACCCTCAACTTTTCTTTTAACTGAAAATGAGACATTTTTTGCAAACACTTCAATACACAGACAAATAAAAACATTTAATATTCAAGGCACATGATAAAAAGCTGAAATATCTAAAATAATAATAGCTTATAATAACAAATCATCTGTATCTGTATCGCCATTATCTGTATCTGTATAGCTTCTATTTGCTATAATAAATGACAAAGAAAAGCAGAAAATTCTCACATTTAAGAAGCTTGAACAAGCAAATGTTTGACATTTTTACTTGATTAATCGTGTCTCAAAATAGTTGGCAATTAATTTCCTTTGATGGACTAATCAATCAATCAGCCAATGCTTGCAGCTCTGTTTTAGTTGATTAATCTGTATAAATTTAAATTGTTTTATTTATTCTTAAGTTTTGTTATTTTACTAATTCAGCTTTTTTGTCGCACTCTATATTTCAAGTTAAAATAAAAGTTGAATTGTATCTAATTATTTTGATGTTTTGTTGGGTCTCTAAATGTTCTGCAATGTGGATATTACGTTTCATCATTGCACTTTAAATGCTGTCTGTTCATCAGTATATATTCAGCAAGTTGTCAGGTTTACATTTGTGTCATACAAATGTTTTAATCTGTTTCAACATGTTATTAAGAAGTAAAATGAACTATATAATCTATCAAAACATTGGCTCCGCTCTTTTGACTTTTTCAATTGTCTCTCTCCAACCACCTTCCTGCTACTTCTGTCATTTTTGATCTTTTAATACCAGATTTTTAATTTAACCTTGTGTTTTTTAAGGCTTGTTTTTCAGATTCATGTGATCCCTTGAAAAAAAATCTTTATTTCAGACTGTTAACATACATGATTTGAAAGGACGCTCAAAATCAGATAAAGCAAAACAGAGGACAGTGTCCAACAGAAAACAACACCAGAAACAACATAAATCTCACGAGCAGAAATAATTAATGTAGAGATAATAATAAATTCACCTTAGAAATGTCAAGGCTATTACACATACATCAATTGTTTTGACAGCATTATTGTTTTGTAAGGAAGAAATTTACAATCAGGGCGGATCCACTGTATTTCTGTACATTCTGCTAAATACACTGCATCAATGAAACATGACTTACTTTTCTTTAATATGCAAGAAATGATAGATAATAAAATAACAGAAACTGTATCAACAAGAACACTGGAACTGATATTAGTAACTTTCATTTTGTTTTGCAACCTGAGTTGTACAACGATTAATAATTTACCTTAATACTTTGATACTGATTACCTGAATTGCCAATTTGCTCACCTTAATGTGGAAGTGAAGATTTAATAATCACAATTTGCCAATACTTAATGCCAATGACATTCATCAGTTCCTGTAACTGTATAAAAGAAAGCTCAACATTCAGCAACACATCAACCTCCTCGGTCATCTTCGAGACAGTCTGTCAGTTGTGAAGACTTGAAGGTAATTATGGGAATCTTTAGTTTCTGTGTTTCTGTGTGAAGTTGAAATGGTGATGTTGCTGATGTTTTTGCGATATTCTGTTCATAATGAACATCGCCTTCATATTTTTTTCTCAGGTGTGATCTCTGTAAACATGCTGAAGTTTGCATTGGTGCTTGATGCCTCCTGAGCCTCGCCTGGCTAATCCGTAAGTGCAATAGTCTCAGACTCAACAGGTGTTCTTGTTGATACAATTTCTATTATTATAATGGTACAATGCAGGCAATATCAAAGATACAACTTTGTATATGTTCTCCAGATGGAGGCGGAATTGTTCGGTCAGATTCATCAGAGTCTAACTCCGTCAGAGGTGAGTGCTTTCTTCTAGAATTCAACATTCAACACAGCTGAATGTCACACTGTAAAATTCCTGAGAACTTTCTTGCTTTATATTCTTGATAAATGTATGTTCCTGACTGTTTTGAAGGCTGCAACCACCAACCAGAAACAACAACAACAGTTGCAGCAGAAACACGTAAACTGAATGCGCTCTTAGTTGAGACTGAGGACCCTTCAGTCGAATGGGAACAGTACTGCAGTAACCCTAGCTCCTATTTTTGTATTGTATATAATATGATGTTAAATGAATTAGTAACCAGCTTTGTTTGTTGTTAGTTAGTCATGACAACAGCTTGTTTTTCCTTTCAAACTTGTTTTCACACTCATCACTTTCAGTCATATTTTAATTAACTGGTAGCTCAATAACACTGTATTCTCTGTACCATCTACAAAATACACTGCATCAATGAAACATGTGGACTTACTTTTCTTAATATGCAAGAAATGATAGATAATAAAATAACAGAAACTGTATCAACAAGAACACTGGAACTGATATTAGGTAACTTTCATTTTGTTTTGCAACCTTGAGTTGTACAACGATTAATAATTTACCTTAATACTTTGATACTTCGATTACCTGAATTGCCAATTTGCTCACCTTATGTGAAGTGAAGATTTTCTAATAATCACAATTTGCCAATAATACTTAATGCCAATGACATTCCATCAGTTCCTGTAACTGTATAAAAGAAAAGCTCAACATTCAGCAACACATCAACCTCCTCGGTCATCTTCTAGACAGTCTGTTGAAGTTAGAAGACTTGAAGGTAATTATGGGAATCTTTAGTTTCTGTGTTTTCTGTGTGAAGTTGGTAAAATGGTGATGTTGTTGATGTTTCATGATATTCTGTTCATATGAACACGTCTTTCATATTTTTTCTCAGGTGTGATCTCTGTAAACATGCTGAAGTTTGCATTTGTGCTTGGATGCCCCTGAGCCTCGCCTGGCTAATCCCGTAAGTGCAACAGTCTCAGACTCAACAGGTGTTCTTGTTGATACAATTTCTATTATTATAATGGTACAATGCAGGCAATATCAAAGATACAACTTGTATATGTTCTCCAGATGGATATGAATTGCTCGGTCAGATTCATCAGAGTCTAACTCGCTGAGGTGAGTGTTTTCTAGAATTCAACATTCAACACAGCTGAATGTCAGTCACTGTAAAATTCCTGAGAACTTTCTGCTTTATATTTGACAATGTATGTTCCTGACTGTTTTGAAGGCTGCAACCACCAACCAGGAAACAAGGAACAACAGCTGCAGCAGCAGAAACATGGTAAACTGAATGCGTTCTTAGTTGAGACTGGGAGGACCCTTCAGTCGGAATGGAACAGTACTGCAGTAACCCCAGCTCCTATTTTTGTATTGTATATAATATGATGTTAAATGAAATTTCAGCACCAGCTTTGTTTGTTGTTAGTTAGTCATGACAACAGCTTGTTTTTCCTTTCAAACTTGTTTTCACACTCATCACTTTCAGTCATATTTAATTAATCATGTAGCTCAATAACACTGTATTCTCTGTACTGTCTGCTAAATAAACTGCATCAATGAAACATGTGGACCAATATGTTCACTTTTCTTAAAACGCATGAATAGATATAGATAGATAGATAGATAGATAGATAGATAGATAGATAGATAGATAGATAGATAGATATTTGTGTTTTGTCCACAAAAGGCTGCTGGACTTTCACAGGAAAACAGTGCTGCCAAATAACCTAAATAATGGCAATAAATGGTGACAAGTTTTCAGACTGACACTGGTGGAGATAACAAAAAAACAGCCTCTCTGACATGAGAGAAGACACTTCAGGATGAAAAACAGACATGTTTGCCCTGAGGACAAAAGCAAACTGAATCAAGAAAATCTGAACCTGACAACCATTGATGTTGTTATAAACAAGATCATCTGGCAAAGGTTTTATGATGTGCAGCTCCTGATATGCTACTTTTGGGTAAAGCAGGAGTGATACAATATCTGACATGTTGATAAAACTTGGAATTTTATTTATTTTCCAACCAATCATAGCCTATAATTCAAGCTCTGCACAAACTAATTGACGCAATTTGAATTATTGATGAAATCAAAGATTCCAAGATGATTCAATATAGTTGTATGTTAAATCACATTACAGGTACAGTGTGTAATACAAAATGAATATAACATTCATATATGTTTTTCCATTAGTCTATAATCAGCTGGAAAATAAGGATTGTTGTGTGTGTGTGTTTTTTTTTTTACCTTAGAATGAGCTGTTTATATCTGTCAGGGTTTGAGTTTACAGTTAGGTTAGAGAGATTTCAAGACATATCTGGGCTAAAGAATATAAATTATAATCTGTTTCCAATTATTGTTTTTTAGTATGTTGTTTTTGCACAGTATTTATGAGAAATCACTTCCAATTGAGCTGTCTGAACTGTCTGATCTGTTTTCAATGATGATCAATGATCTATCTATCTATCTATCTATCTATCTATCTATCTATCTATCTATCTATCTATCTATCTATCTATCTATCTATCTATCATTTCTTGCATGTTAAGAAAAGCCCCACATCTTTTATGTTTTGAAAATGACATTGCACAAGTAATTTTCTCAGTCTCTCTCTGACTGCACTGCATGTGTGTCAGTGTGCAGTACTGAGTCTAACACGGCACGAGCCTCCTATCCTGCCCTGAAGAAGAAGTATTTATTCTCATGAACATCCACAATTTTTAATAAAGCCACTGTCCTCAGAAAAAGCTGTGAACCACAGACAGGAGATACTCAGGTGAAACTGCAGGTGTAGCATTTAATATAAGATATAATCAGAGCCGGTCGGCCCTGTAGCACACTCACGTCGCTGTAGGACCCTGTGAGGTCGGCAAGGGCTCTGCCTCCTCCTTGTGTCAAATCATGTGTCAATGTTTACAACGTTAATAAGAGGACTAAGCAGAACTAAAGACTCCATATATTACTCTACCTGTAGATAAGAGTAACAAGACAAAAAGTATTCAGATCCTTTACTAAAGCAAAAGTACTAATATCACACAGTAAAAATGCTTTACTACAAGTAAAAGTCTTACATTCACAAAAACTTAATGAAGTAAAAGTATATAAATATTATCAGATAAATGTACTTAAAGTAAAAGTATTAATGTTGCAGTAAAATGTTCTCTGTCAGTGTTATGATGTCTTATGTTTCTGGATTAATAATATTGCATTAATGTTAATGCTGTTTACTGCTGTAGATGTTTAAGGTTGAGCTCATTTTAGCCACTTTGGGCCACTGTGGCTAGTTCAATCTACAGCAATGCATGATGGTCTATAAGACCATTCAATGTCTAGCATCACTGTCCTGTGAGAACCATGTATCTCTAAGAAGTCAGAAAACAGCATTTTTTCAGCTGTGGATTAAACAGTTCAGTATTTGCCTCTGGGGTGTAGTTTAGACACAATGTTGGATAATTTGGAATTAAATTACAAAAATAAGTACAGTACTGATATAAATGTACGTAGTTTGCATCACTAACAGGTGTGAATTTATGTGTATTAATATGTGTTCTTCAGTTCCTCCTGTCCACTTTAAGTTCTTAAGACATTTCAGTAGAGACGCAAAAACATTTTGGTGGGTGCTGAAGCAAAAAAGTTATTTGGCTGCACATGGACACAAAAAGGTTGCTCACAAGTTGCATGTTTGATATTGTCTGTGTCACACCATTACAATAATAGAAACTGTATCAACAAGAACACTGGAATTGATATTGAGTATGAGACTATTACACTTACAGGATTAACCAGAGCGAGACACAGGAGGCATCCAAGCACCAATGCTATCTATCTATCTATATCTATAATTATGCATTTGAAAAAATGAACATATTTGGTCCACATGTTTCATTGATGCAGTTTATTTAGCAGACAGTACAGAGAATACAGTGTTATTGAGCTACATGATTAATTAAGATATGACTGAAAGTGATGAGTGAAAACAAGTTTGAAAAGAAAACAAGCTGTTGTCATGACTAACTAACAACAAACAAAGCTGATGCTAAAATTTTATGTAACACAATACTGTCATTCACTGATTGGTTGCTGCTTGAATTTCAGTTTGGTTGTGATTTCGTGGGAGATTTCTCTGTCTTTGAATTAAGAATGGATTCCATGTACTACGTGTTTCTGCTGCTGCAGCTGCTGTTGTTGCTGGTTGGTGGTTGCAGCCTTCAAAACAATCAGAACATACATTAAAATAAAGCAGAAAGTTCTCAGGAATTTTACAGTGACTGACATTCAGCTGTGTTGAATGTTGAATTCTAGAGAAAGCACTCACGACGAGGACTCTGATGAATCTGACCGAGCAATTATGCCAGGCCTCCATCTGGAGAACATATACAAATTGTATCTTGATATTGCCTGCATTGTACCATTATAATATAGAATTTATCAACAAGAACACCTGTTGAGTCGAGACTGTTGCACTACAGGATTTAGAGCGAGGCCAGAGGCATCCAAGCACCAATGCAAACCAGCATGTTTACGATCACACCTGAGAAAAAATATGAAAGACGTTCATATGAACAGAATATCACAAAACATCAGCAACATCACCATTTTACCAACTTCACACAGAAAATAACAGAAACTAAAGACACTTCATACAGCTTCACCAGCAGACTGTTCTCAAGATGACCGAGGTTGATGTGTTGCTGAATGTTGAGCTTTTCTTTTATACAGTTACAGGAGCTGATGGAAATCATTAACATTAGTATTATTGGGAATTATTAGGAAATCTTCCACTTCACATTAAGTGTGAGAAATTGACAGGTAATCAAGTATCAAAGTATTAAGGTAAATTATTATTGCTGTACAACCAAGGTTGCAAACAAAATGAAAGTTGCTGGTCATTCATACACACACACATAGAACACGTACAGATAATTACATTTAGAACAGAATAGGATAAAGAATGAAATCAAATGAAATAAAATATGCAATAATAATACAATATAGATTTATTTATATACATTTATATATATATAGCCTACATATTCACATAATCACCCAGGAAATCATTCCATTGCACATTTTTTGAATTTGCATCTGGGGTTATGTAAACAGCAGCAAGATAGTGATGATAATATGATCAACATCTTCACATACAAAAATTCAGCATCTGGGAAAACTGCATTTGAGCACCAAGCATCACTGATATAAACACAGTCTGCTTCTCTGCCCAGTTGCTCTGTCGCATGTAACATGGTTTGTCTGTCAAGTGTTTGATGTGGGATGTTATGGTGAAGCAGATCTCTGTGATATGTGGGCACAATAGTTCTGATTTCATGTTGCTTGAGTCCCATTTGTTCAGTCCATTTTTCCGACTGGGCATTAGCCAGAGCAGTGGTGGACTCCAGTCTGAGGGGCAGGGACAAAAGAAATAAGGGCATCAGCAGTATGCAGCAGGGCACCAGTGCACAGAAAGTCTTGATGGACTTTATCAAATTTGATCCACTGGGAGGGCAACAGAGAGGACTCTGATCATGTTTGTCAAATGGAAGGACACACTAGAGGCACTTAGCACATTTTGTCCACTAAAGGCCACTCATGAAGGCACGTCGCAGTGCCTCAGGAACAACCAAGAGGGCATTTTACAGTATTTTTCAATCATGGGGCCACCAGAGGAGAAGGGTATTACCTCACCAGCACCATGTAAATTCAAAATGTGCAATGGAATGATTTCCGGTGATTATGTGTATATGTAGGCTATATATATAAATGTATATAAATAAATCTATATTGTATTAATATTGCATATTTTATTTCATTTGATTTCATTCTTTATCCTATTCTGTTCTAAATGTAATTATCTGTACACGTGTTCTATGTGTGTGTGGTATGAATGACCAGCAACTTTTATTTTGTTTTGCAACCTTGAGTTGTACAACGATTAATAATTTACCTTAATACTTTGATACTGATTACTTGAATTGCCAATTTGTCACCTTAATGTGGAAGTGGAAGATTTCCTAATTTCCCAATAATACTTAATGTTAATGACATTCCATCAGTTCCTGTAACTGTATAAAAGAAAAGCTCAACATTCAGCAACACATCAACCTCCTCGGTCATCTTCGAGACAGTCTGCTGAAGTTGTGAAGACTTGAAGGTAATTATGGGAATCTTTAGTTTCTGTGTTTTCTGTGTGAAGTTGGTAAAATGGTGATGTTGCTGATGTTTTGTGATATTCTGTTCATATGAACACGCCTTTCATATTTTTTCTCAGGTGTGATCTCCGTAAACATGCTGAAGTTTGCATTGGTGCTTGATGCCTCCTGAGCTCCTCGCCTGGCTAATCCTGTAAGTGCAACAGTCTCAGACTCAACAGGTGTTCTTGTTGATACAATTTCTATTATTATAATGGTACAATGCAGGCAATATCAAAGATACAACTTGTATATGTTCTCCAGATGGAGGCGGCACAAACGATTGCTCGGTCAGATTCATCAGAGTCTAACTCCAGAGGTGAGTGCTTTCTAGAATTCAACATTCAACACAGCTGAATGTCAGTCACTGTAAAATTCCTGAGAACTTTCTCTGCTTTATATTTGACAATGTATGTTCCTGACTGTTTTGAAGGCTGCAACCACCAACCAGGAAACAACAACAACAGCTGCAGCAGCAGCAAGATGTCTTACATTCAATCCATTCATGAGATATGCCATTCTTATGAGATGAAAAGTTACTGCAGTGAGCTGCTGCTCCTGTGTTGATTCAAAACCAAACCTGAAATTCAAGCAGCAACCATAAGTGAATGACAACAAGTATTGTGTTACATAAAATTTTAGCATCAGCTTTGTTTGTTGTTAGTTAGTCATGACAACAGCTTGTTTTTCTTTTCAAACTTGTTTTCACACTCATCACTTTCAGTCATATTTAATTATCATGTAGCTCAATAACACTGTATTCTCTGTACTGTCTGCTAAATAAACTGCATCAATGAAACATGTGGACCAAATATGTTCACTTTTCTTAAGACGCATGAATAGATAGATAGATAGATAGATAGATAGATAGATAGATAGATAGATAGATAGATAGATAGATAGATAGATAGATATTTGTGTTTTGTCCACAAAAAGGCTGCTGACTTTCTTACAGGAAAACAGTGCTGCCAATAACCTAAATAATGGCAATAAATGGTGACAAGTTTTCAGACTGACACCTGGTGGAGATAACAAAACAGCCTCTGACATGAGAGAAGACACTTGGATGAAAAACAGACATGTTTGCCCTGAGGGACAAAAGCAAACTGAATCAAGAAAAATCTGAACCTGACACACCATTGATAAGTTGCTTATAAACAAGATCATCTTGGCAAAGGTTTTATGATGTGCAGCTTCCTGATATGCTACTTTTGGCTAAAGCAGGAGTGATAATATCTGACACATGTTGATAAAACTTGGAATTTTATTTATTTTTTCCAACCAATCATAGCCTATGCACTCAAGCTCTGCACAAACTAATTGACGTTAAATTTGAATTATTGATGAAATTCCAAAGATTCATTGATTCAATATAGTTGTATGTTAAATCACATTACAGGTACAGTGTGTAATACAAAATGAATATAACATTCATATATGTTTTTCCATTAGTCTATATTCAGCTGAAAATAAGGATTGTTGTGTGTTTTTTTTTCTTTTTTTACCTTAGAATGAGCTGTTTATATCTGTCAGGTTTGAGTTTACAGTTAGGTTAGAGAGATTTCAAGACATATCTGGGCTAAACAATATAAATTATAATGTTTCAATTATTGTTTTTTAGTATGTTGTTTTTGCACAGTATTTATGAGAAGTCACTTCCCATTTGAGCTGTCTGAACTGTCTTTCTGTTTCTTCCGCTTTGTCTCTCAATGATGATCAATGATCGATCTATCCAAGTACAAAGTGATACTTTTTAAGAAGGGGCCTCACCCACATAAAAGAATGGCAAACACCTTTGCAATGGTTTTCTCTTACTGAAAACAAAATGTGGTCATATGATGAAACACACTCTTGTTTCAGAAATACAAAATGAAAACACCAGTCAAATATTTGTTTTGTAACCAGAAAGAGGCCCAGAAACAGTGCTCCTCTGCTGAAATGCTACCTGGACTGATGTTTGCTGTGTGTCACCTGGTTTCTGTAATCCATTAAACACTTATTGATTTAGGAACCTGTGCTGTGCTTCCTTCAGTATCGAGTGAAACCTTCGTTACTTACAGACTGTCCAACCAGCAGCAGCATCGTAACAAGTTTGGTATTTTTTACATCTCTAGTATGAATATGTGCAGCTGTTACAGTAGAACAGGTACAGGTGCCAGTATTGGCAATGGTAAGACATTATACAGAGAATAAACTGCTGGATTTATGCTATAAACACAATGTACACACTATAGATCAGATAGATACAGTACATATCGATAAATATGAACAGGTCTACACTATAGGTCAGATACTATGAGCACAGTTCAACCACATTCACAAATTTACAAACAAAAACCTCAATTCTTGTATTTATGAGGAAAGTGAAACAATATTTGTAACAGAGGCTGATTTAGGAGGGCTACTGAGGCTCAAGCCGGATGTTTTCTCAAAAGCCCCACATCTTTATGTTTTGAAATGACATTGCACAAGTAATTTCTTCAGTCTCTCTGACTGCACTGCATGTGTGTCAGTGCAGTACTGAGAGTCTAACACGGCACGTAGCCTCCCTATCCTGCCCTGAAGAAGAAGTATTTCATTCTCATGAACATCCACAATTTTAATAAAGCCACTGTCCTCAGAAAGCTGTGAACCACAGACAGGAGATACTTCAGGTGAAACTGCAGGTGTAGCACTTAATATAAGACATAATCAGAGCCGGTCGGCCCTGTAGCACACTACGAAGTCGATAGGACCCTGTGAGGTCGGCAAGGGCTCTGCCTCCTCCTTGTGTCAAAGCATGTCAATGTTTACAACGTTAATAAGAGGACGAAGCAGAACTAAAGACTATATATTACTCTACTGTAGATACAGTAACAAGACAAAAGTATCCAGATCCTTTACTAAAGCAAAAGTACTAATATCACACTGTAAAATTACTTTACTACAAGTAAAAGTCTTAAATTCACAAAACTTATTAAAGTAAAAGTATATAAATAGTATCAGATAAATGTACTTAAAGTAAAAGTATTAATGTTGCAGTAAAATATCTCTGTCAGTGTTATGATGTCTTATGTTTCTGGATTAATCAATATTGCATTAATGTTAATGCTGTTTACTGCTGTAGATGTTTAAGGTTGAGCTCATTTTAGCCACTTTGGGCCACTGTATTAGTTTAATCACAGCAATGCATCATGGTCTATAAGATCATTTAATGTCTAGCATCACTGTCCTGTGAGAACCATGTATCTCTAATAGTCAGAAAACAGCATTTTTTCAGCTTGTGGATTAAACAGTTCAGTATTTGCCTCTGGGGTGTAGTTTAGACACACAATGTTGGATAATTTGGAATTAAATTACAAAATAAGTACAGTACTTGATATAAATGTACGTAGTCTGCATCACTAACAGGTGAATTTATGTGCGGTAATATGTGTTCTTCAGTTCCTCCTGTCCACTTTAAGTTCTTAAGACATTTCAGTAGAGACGCAAAAACATTTTGGTGGGTGCTGAAGCAAAGTTATTTGGCTGCACATGGACACAAAAAGGTTGCTCCATCTGTAGAAAATCCACGTTGCATGTTTGATATTGTCTGTGTCACACCATTACAATAATAGAAACTGTATCAACAAGAACACTGGAATTGATATTGAGTATGAGATATTACACTTACAGGATTAACCAGAGCGAGACACAGGAGGCATCCTACCAATGCTATCTATCTATCTATATCTATAATTACACATTTGAAGAAAATGAACATATTTGTCCACATGTTTCATTGATGCAGACAGTACAGACATACAATACAGGCACTTTGCGGCCGCTGCGGGTCCGTCTGGTCTCAGGCGGAGGTTCCTGGGTCTCCTCCTCCATGTATCCCGCTTCAGAACCGGTCTGTTCCTCTGATATGGCTCTCTGCCTCTTTGACATGTTGTTAATTACATTAGCTACACCACATTACTCTAACAAAGTTGTGTACCCACGTGTGATCACCACCAGCAGTGTGTACGTCTCTGTATTTCCGGTTCTGTAGCGGATGATAAACAAGGCGAGGACGCATCACCGCCACCTACTGGTCAGGAGGAGAACTGCAAACTCAATGCTGCACAAAGTTGTCCCTTTGTTTGATAAACCCTCAACTTTTCTTTTAACTGAAAATGAGACATTTACAAACATCAATACACAGACACAACAAAAAACATTTAATATTCAAGGCACATTAGATAAAAAGCTGAAATATCTAAAATAATAATAACTTACAATAACAAATCATTAATATAAAGTAAAAAATAAATTAAGTTACAAAAAAGAAGTCTGCACTCTTCCATAGCTGCACAGAAATGTCATTATCTGTATCTGTATAAAGAGTCTTCATTTGCTATAATAAATGACAAAGAAAAGCAGAAAATTCTCACGTTTAAGAAACTTGAACAAGCAAATGTTTGACATTTTTACTTGATTAATCGTGTCTCAAAATAGTTGGCAATTCATTTCCTTTTGATGGACTAATCAATCAATCAGCTAATGCTTGCAGCTCTGATTTAGTTGATTAATTTGTATAAATTTCAATTGTTTTATTTATTCTTAAGATTTTGTTATTTTACTAATGCAGCTTTTTGTTGTTTTTCCCTTTTATCTGCACTCTATATTTCCAAGTTAAAATAAAAGTTGAATGAATGAATTGAGTGAAAGTAAACCCATTCTCAAATCATTTCACTTTTATAAAACACACATACTTTACAATATAGCTTATTTCCTGGGTTGTATTTCATTGCAAGCATGCACTTTTTGCCCAAATTGCTCTGTTCTGTTCTTTGATCCATTGTGATCCAATATTCAGCCATGCTGTTTCCATAAGAACTCAAATCTGTGTTCATTTTTAATATGGTCTATGGAAAGCATTGTATCTCATTATTTTGATGTTTTGTTGGGTCTCTTAAATGTTCTGCAATGTGGATATTACGTTTCATCATTGCAC
This sequence comes from Lutjanus erythropterus, assembly GCA_020091685.1. NCBI lineage: Eukaryota > Metazoa > Chordata > Actinopteri > Lutjaniformes > Lutjanidae > Lutjanus > Lutjanus erythropterus. The sequence continues at coordinate 227,874 of CM034593.1, read as the reverse complement.
TTTAAATGCTGTCTGTTCATCAGTATATATTCAGCAAGTTGTCAGGTTTTACATTTGGTGTCATACAAATGTTTTAATCTGTTTCCCAACATGTTATTAAGAAGTAAATGAACTATATAATCTTATCAAAACATTGGCTCCTCCTTTCTTGGACTTTTTCGAATTGTCTCTCTCCAACCACCTTTCCTGCTACTTCTGTTCATTTTATCTTTTAATACCAGATTTTTAATTTAACCTTGTGTTTTTTAAGGCTTGTTTTTCAGATTCATGTGATCCCTTTGAAAAAAAAAATCTTTATTTCAGACTGTTAACACATACATGATTTGAAAGGACGTCAAAATCAGATAAAGCAAAACAGAGGACAGTGTCCAACAGAAAACAACACCAGAAACAACATAAATCTCACGATATGAAATAATTACGTAGAGATAATAATAAATTCACTTAGAAATGTCAAGGCTATTACACATACATCAATTGTTTTGACAGCATTATTGTTTTGTAAGGAAGAAATTTACAAATCAGGGGCGGATCCACTGTATTCTCTGTACTATCTGCTAAATACACTGCATCAATGAAACATGTGGACTTACTTTTCTTAATATGCAAGAAATGATAGATAATAAAATAACAGAAACTGTATCAACAAGAACACTGGAACTGATATTAGGTAACTTTCATTTTGTTTTGCAACCTTGAGTTGTACAACGATTAATAATTTACCTTAATACTTTGATACTTCGATTACCTGAATTGCCAATTTGCTCACCTTAATGTGGAAGTGGAAGATTTCCTAATAATCACAATTTGCCAATAATACTTAATGCCAATGACATTCCATCAGTTCCTGTAACTGTATAAAAGAAAAGCTCAACATTCAGCAACACATCAACCTCCTCGGTCATCTTCGAGACAGTCTGCTGAAGTTGTGAAGACTTGAAGGTAATTATGGGAATCTTTAGTTTCTGTGTTTTCTGTGTGAAGTTGGTAAAATGGTGATGTTGCTGATGTTTTGTGATATTCTGTTCATATGAACACGTCTTTCATATTTTTTTTCTCAGGTGTGATCTCCGTAAACATGCTGAAGTTTGCATTGGTGCTTGGATGCCTCCTGAGCCTCGCTCTGGCTAATCCTGTAAGTGCAACAGTCTCAGACTCAACAGGTGTTCTTGTTGATACAATTTCTATTATTATAATTGTACAATGCAGGCAATATCAAAGATACAACTTGTATATGTTCTCCAGATGGAGGCGGCGCACAAACGAATTGCTCGGTCAGATTCATCAGAGTCTAACTCCGTCGAGGTGAGTGCTTTCTCTAGAATTCAACATTCAACACAGCTGAATGTCAGTCACTGTAAAATTTCTGAGAACTTTCTCTGCTTTATATTTGACAATGTATGTTCCTGACTGTTTTGAAGGCTGCAACCACCAACCAGGAAACAACAACAACAGCTGCAGCAGCAGAAACACGTAGTACATGGATTCCATTCTTAATTCAAATTATGAAATCAAGACTTAGGAAAAGTCCCCCGAAATTCAAAACCAAACCTGAAATTCAAGCAGCAATCAATAAGTGAATGACAACAAGTATTGTGTTACATAAAATTTTAGCATCAGCTTTGTTTGTTGTTAGTTAGTCATGACAACAGCTTGTTTTTCTTTTCAAACTTGTTTTCACACTCATCACTTTCAGTCATATTTTAATTAATCATGTAGCTCAGTAACACTGTATTCTCTGTACTGTCTGCTAAATAAACTGCATCAGTGAAACATGTGGACCAAATATGTTCACTTTTCTTAAGACGCATGAATAGATAGATAGATAGATAGATAGATAGATAGATAGATAGATAGATAGATAGATAGATAGATAGATAGATAGATAGATATTTGTGTTTTGTCCACAAAAGGCTGCTGGACTTTCACAGGAAAACAGTGCTGCCAAATAACCTAAATAATAGCAATAAATGGTGACAAGTTTTCAGACTGACACCTGGTGGAGATAACAAAAACAGCCTCTGACATGAGAGAAGACACTTCAGGATGAAAAACAGACATGTTTGCCCTGAGGGACAAAAGCAAACTGAATCAAGAAAAAATCTGAACCTGACACACCATTGATAAGTTGCTTATAAACAAGATCATCTTGGCAAAAGGTTTTATGATGTGCAGCTTCCTGATATGCTACTTTTGGCTAAAGCAGGAGTGATACAATATCTGACACATGTTAATAAAAACTTGGAATTTTGTTTATTTTCCAACCAATCATAGCCTATGCACTCAAGCTCTGCACAAACTAATTGACGTTAAATTTGAATTATTGATGAAATTCCAAAGATTCCGTATTGATTCAATATAGTTGTATGTTAAATCACATTACAGGTACAGTGTGTAATACAAAATGAATATAACATTCATATATGTTTTTCCATTAGTCTATATTCAGCTGAAAATAAGGATTGTTGTGTGTTTTTTTTTCTTTTTTACCTTAGAATGAGCTGTTTATATCTGTCAGGGTTTGAGTTTACAGTTAGGGTTAGAGAGATTTCAAGACATATCTGGGCTAAA